>DWCF01006418.1:0-12443 GCA_018230265.1 Delias oraia
AAATCTTGTCCGTATTGTGATCAACATTATATTATTAATAGAATTATCAAGTTTGGTGAGCCGGTCAAGAGTTACGGCATATATTTTGAAGATTTTTTGTAAGAGTTTTTTTATCGGGAAATAGTCAATATTTTTTCATTTCTGAAATCGCTCTCGCCACCGCTACTTGTCGAAATATGTTACGAACTTCAACACGTTTGAATTCCCATACTGTAAAGCTCTTCTCCTGATAGCATGTGCATAGAGATTTTCACACCGCCTTCGCGTTATTAAATTGTCTTGTTTTGCAATTAAAAATATATGTTATCTATTTAATCGAATTAGGTCCGACTTTGCTCTAATTTTCTCGAACCAAATTATATTTATTACTATACCATTCTTGAAAAATAGAATAACAAATCTCAATGTATAATAAAATACGTATTTGATTCACTAACCACCACCCTCGGGAGAGACATGCTGAAGCATATGCGGACGCACTAATTGGGCCGGCTCGTCCGAAGTGTTACCGCGGGCCTTATGACTACTCAGCGTGAAACGATACTTGTATTGTCTTTCGCTGAGTTTGTGAGGATATCGGAGGCTCTTAAAAATGCCGATTAAGTGGCGTAAAAGCCGGCAACAGAGCCAATGCGCGGACTGTGGCGCGGTTGTTCATGGGCGGCGGTGTTATCTTACCTACCTGCTCCATTTTCTGCTATAGAATCAAACAAAATTATACATAGTTCATAATGTTCTCTTTTTTATTTTTTTATGGCAATGGTGCCAAACGAGCAGGAGGCTCACCAATGGTAAGCGGTACTCCACCCATGGATACCCCTAGTCCGAGCAGAGCCGCGGGTGCGTTGCAAACCTTAATGGAATATGTATTCTCTTTTATTGAAGTTCTGGCAGCGGATTTCAAAGAGTGGTGATGCGGGGCACAAAATGCCTTAAAAACGCTCAGTTGTGGAACGATTTTATATTTTGCTTCTTACTTTATATACATTTAATGATTAAGATAATGTATTCATTGTCCAATTATTAGTGAGCAATTAGAAGTGAGATATTATGTGATAACCGACGTGACCATAAAGCACAATCGTTCAAATCAGCAATGAAACTAAATCAATCAGTGAGTGAATGACAAATTGCTTTAGGAAATTCAAAGGGTTCCGGTCGGCTGTGCCTAGTTTGCCGATTTCGTTCTGACATTCGTCACGTGAAAATGTTTCAATGATTTAGCCGTTCATTCGTTCACTGAATCTTCGACTATTGTGAAAATGAAATGTTGCATGTACAATAAAATGCTCGATTACGTACGGAAATATTTTCACCAAATAAATATATTGGTATTGTCATTTCCTTTCTTAATAAAGTTTATTATTTACTTTCGTAAGTATATAAGTTTTGTTTTTATTTGATAAAACAACATTTGATATTTATTTTTGATTAGCGCTATCATAACCAAATGCCATAATATAAAAAATAAATTAATAAACAGGCCATGATATTAAAAAAATCACCACAAATCAAAGGCCTCCGCTATCCTCGTTCATTCAGCGAAACAGAAAGAAGCACCGTTTCAAGTACACCTACCTACATACGCTGAGTTCTAATCCTAGTATGTTTCAGCATGACTCTCCCACGGCTAAAATATATAGATTTTATTCAAACTGGGGATTGAACCTGGATTACTGAACTCAAACATCACGGTAGCTTACAAGACTGGGTCACAAGGATCTTACATAATTTAAATAAATCTTCTCGATTAAAATTACAATCGTTATTTTGTCTTTTATATGTCCAAAATCTCAAATGAATACCAATATAATTGAATTAGGACACTGTCTTGAGTCTTCAAAGCGGAAACAGAAAATTAAACTTCTGAAATAGAATACTATGTATTCTATGATCTTCTTTTTACTTCAAAAACTATTTGCTAAGATGTTAGTTTGAATTCCGTCTGTATAAATACAATCACATCGGAAGTTTCGCCGAGTAACTAAAATATCGACTAAGTTTGTAATAAGTAGCAACTACCTTGCAAGAAACAGATCTTGACTTGTTACGCTGTTCCAATAATAGTGCAGGATATATCGGTACTTATTTATTATTTTTTATATTCATACTTAACAATATAACCTATATATTAAGATATTAGTATTTAGATAATTTAATATACACATATGTATATAGGAAATCGTGTAATTGTGAATAAAAGTATAATTATTTTTTACCCATGGGAGTGTCGAGTGTCAAGTGATATCATGGGCACACAGAATACTCAGCGTAAAATGATAGTTGTACTTGAAAGTTACTTCTGGTGAGTTTCGCTGAATGAGTAAATATAACGGGAATCCTTTACAATTCAACCAAACAACTTTAACAAACAACCAATGCGCGGACTGTGTCGCGTTTATTGATGGGAGATGTTGTTCTTTTACCATATAGAAAATACCTGCTCAGCTACCCGCCATAGCATTAAAGAATCCTCGTAATTTTTATCGAAACGTACGCATCTCTAGATCGAGTAACTTTATGAGCCGCCCCAGGCTATGCTGCAGTCTGCACACGATACACACTCGGTTCCTTGTAATAACATTCTATGGTGTGTTTCTATATACAAAATATCAACATTGTAGACGGTTACTTTACTGACCATTAAAAAAACATCTCCAATAAGTATTACACAGCTTTGCGATATTAAAAAAGAAGTAAAAATCAATACAAAATAAAAAAAAAACAATAAAAATTTGACAATGGCCGGGCGATCTTCATACTGTCACACCCGGAGGAGCTATGCTGAAGCATATGCTGACACACTAATTGGGCCGGCTCGTCTGACGTGATACCACGGGCTCACAGAATACTCAACGTGAAACGGTATTTGTACTGTGTTTCGCAGAAAGAATGAGGATATCGGAGGCCCTTAAAAGTGCCGCTTAAGCTGTGAAAAAACCGGAAAAACAACCAGTGCGCGGACTGTGACGCAGTTGTTCATGAGCGGCGGTGTTCTCGCACCATATAGGAGACGCACCTGCTACGTTGTCCGGTATAGGATAAAAAAAATAACAATCAGGAAATGCGTGTAACGGAATAGGGGCAAATTTATTTTAATATTCTAGAGAGAGAACGTCCGGAGTCCGGAGCGACAAATTATAAGTCCCGATTAATCCAACAGAAGTTTACAAATTGGCACTATGTAATTATACTATTCACACCTTTGCTTAATGGCGTCGATTTGAGCAAACGGCAACATTTGTATTTCAAATTTCGAACACCTGTTGACACCAAACTTTACGGACCGTGTTTATAATTTGTGTATTTAATGTAAATTGTATTCAACGTGAAAAGGAACGTAACGATGTCATTTGCGTAACATTCTAGGCATTGATTTTGTAAGGCTTTCATTTCCGTTGACTTTCTATACTATTGTGGAGTTTCAATAATATCCATCGAATTAATTATTAATAGATAAGACGAATTGAGTTTATGAAATGCATCCAAATGTGAACAGAATAAAAGGATTTGTTTTGATAATAAATATAGAATTTGTCTTTAAGTATGGGGATGTCGAAAACCGACGCTGTACCAGCTTTAATAAGTGTTTATATTGTATTGCTTTATGATTAAATCGTCGAATTTTATCAGTAAGTTTTTATAAAGAAACGGTGGTAAACGAGCAGGAAGCTCACCTAGGGGAAGCAGTTCTCCGCCCATGGACATAACTAGCCCTTGCACTGCCACGGGTGCGTTGCCGGCCTTGAAGGAATATGTACGCTCTTTTCTTGAAGGTCCCCAAGTCGTATTGGTTTGGAAATATTAAAAGATAATCATCATCAGCCTATTAAGTCCACTGCTGGACATAAGCCTCATCCAAAGACACCCACCTATTACGATCTTGAGCGATCTGGATCCAGCGGTTGCCCGCGACCTTCATGAGATCGTCTTTCCATCGCGTGGCGGGACCTCCCACTCTACGCTTTCCGGTACGCGGTCGCCAATTAATATAGTATACCTATATCAAATTACGATGCGTATGACAAAAAAGTAAATACACGTGATGTCGTACTAGACCTTCCTTATGATATTTCGTGATTTATGTTAACCCCTCTCCTTCTAGCCTCACTTGATTAATGGACCTAAAGTATTGGTTTAACAGAATACCAGTGTAAAATAGTACATGACTTTTAGTTTCTTTTGCAGTATAGCTGGCAACGGAGCTGGCGGATCTACGATATGGTAAGAGATCATCACCACAACATGCCAACAAGGCCGTGGTGTTGCTCCGGTAAGCCAGTACAATTAATGTGTCAACCAAAGCTTCAATATGGCTCTACCACGGGCAAGAAAGTGTCAAGACCTGGCCATTTTTTTTAAATGTCTAACGCTGTCGGCATAAGGCCGCTACAGCTTCTCGCGGACTTGTGGGGCGAGCCGTGTGCTCACCGAGAAATGGGTTGAGCCGCAACTAGGACTAGGGCGTCTCCTGCGAGACACGAACCTCGGCTTGGGTCCTCCTGAGCGGCCGCTCGGAAGCTAACCTGGCTACTGCAAAACCCTTTCCAATACCAAATAAAATGTAAATATTTATCCGGATCGGGAATCGAACCTGACATCTCCCACTTCGTGTGACTTAGACCACTGAGCTACGAGGTTCTCATAAATATTAGTAAACATTTATTTCCAAAACGAATTGTAAATGACGATTAGGTTGCCTAAATGCTACTGAATTTAGGTACACAACTATTATAGTGTAATTACGATCTTATTTCTATGCAAATAGGATTGATTTTTCGTTAAATACCGTACCAGGTGGTGATTCACCGTTCATTGACTTGTACGAGACGAGACTTCAAAATTGCCAATCAATGTAGTAATTTCTTTATGTATTCAAAACCTTTAAACAGTCTCACTCCCGTGGTAGAGCCATGCAGAAGCATATGCGTACGCACTAATTGGGTTGCCTCGTAAGTGATACCACAGGCTCACATCATACGCAGCGTGAAATGGTAGTAGTACTTGAAACAGTCCTACTGTGTTTCACTGAGCGCGTGAGGATATCGCAGGTCCTTAAAAATGCCGCTTTATTTTCGTAAAAAGCTGGCAACACAACCAATGTGCGGATGTGGCGCGATTGTTCATGGGCGGCCGTGTTCTATTACAACATAGGAGGCCTACCAGCCCCGTTCTTCGCTATACCATAAAAAAGTATGTTTTTTTATTATAGCGGATAGGTGGGTCACCTCTGGGGTATGGTATATATGGTAATAAATCAGCGCCGCCCATGGGCAACCATCCCACTATCTGCGCTGTAGTTGTAATGCAGAGGTACAGAAAAGAGTAGCCTACTTTTAGTTATATGATATCTGAATTAGTACTATATTTAAATAAAGGATGGTGAGGCGTGTGTGACCGGCGCCGGTTTAAAAATACAAACAATGGTCTTGCCGTTGATGTCATCGCGGGTTCGTAAGTTAATTTAGATGGCATTTATCGTTTTTCTAGTGTCAACGACAATATCTCAACGAAAATCAAACATTTTTTCGCCCATAAGTAATGACCAAATATTCATATATTTATTTATTTTACACTAAACAAAAAAAAACTCTTCCTTTGTACAACCTTTTTTTATAGTGTAGCGATAAACGGAGCAGGTGGGACTCCTATATGGTAAGAGAACAATGCCAGCCATCATCTACCGCGCCACAGTCCGCGCAATGGTTGTCTCGTTTGCTTTTTACAGCGCTTAAGCGGCATTTGTAAGGCCTTCCTATTTCACTCACTCAGTGAAATACATTACTGTAATAAATTAAATTATAATTGTAGGGGCCGGGATTCTAATCAAATATCTCTCGCTACATGGTAGACAAATTTTTCTTAATATGTAATTAATAATTATGAATTAAATTTAAAATTAAAATTAATTATTAATAATAATATGTAACAAATCTTAATAAGTATTCTTTATAGATATTTATTTAGTGGATTAAGCTACGGTGTCATAGACAAATCCTATATTCGTATTAAAATTCACTAGCGGGAGAGCCATGCTGACGCACTAATTGGGCCACTCGTCCGAATTGATAACACGGGCTCCAGGACTCCTCAGCATGAAACGATACTTGTACTGTGTTTCGCAGAGTGAGTGAGGATATTAGAGGCCCTTAAAAATGCCGCTTAAGTGTCATAAAAAGTCAGTAACACAACACGGACGGATTGTGATGCGGTTGCCCATGGGCGGCGGTGTTCTTACCAAATAGGAGATCCACCTGCTCCGTTATACCATAAAACACTACATTTATTATAAATCTTGGTTTAGATTGAGGTTGCCGCTTCAATTGTCAATGTCGATTCACCTTTTAAAGCAACCCATTGACTTGGCTATATCAAAGTTCTTTTGCGGCCTTAACCTGTTTTATTTAGAAAAGGTTTTTCACATTATTTTCCAGCAATATTCACACTTCACATTAAATAAATATTTAAAAATACAGTCTCTACATCAAAATGTTACGTTTTAAAAAGTAAACTTATTTAAAATATTTCTACATTTAATTTAATATTTATTAAGATAATATCTTTGTATACAAACAGCAGATAACCGTGTATAATATTTTAGATCCTTCACAAATTCGATGCGCTTAGTGTTTTTTTTTAAATATTATAATTCGTTTTTTAATGGTATAGCGGACAACGGAGTAGGTGGGTTTCCTATAAGATGATAATACACTGCTGCCCTCATTGACGGATAACTGCGCTACAATCGTGCATTGGATGTGTTGCAGGCTTTTTACCGCATTTTTACGACATTACAGGCCTCCGATATTCTTTGAGTGAGCATATCGGCGAAACACAATACAAGAGTACAAGTACTGTTTCACGTTGAGTGTGCCGTGAGCACGTGGTATAACTTCGCATGAGCCAGCCCATTTAGTACATCAGCATATACTTCAGATTGGCTCTCCCACGGGTGCAAAAGTTATTTTCAAAACCACGGGTTATTCTCAAAAAGGGATTAACTTTATTTTCAATGCGCAGTAATCGCACTAATGGATGTTCATTTTAAACTAATCTTTTACATTACTCGTTGCTTTGTATGGTAAATACAGTGAAAAAGATCGCTTTCACAATAGTTCAGCGTAAGGTAGACCTATTTTTTGAATAAAATTCCCGAAGTTATTCAACGTTCGTATAGGATAATAATAATATATGTATAACTAATACTAGGAATAACATTTGTATTTTTTTATCGAAAAATAATTAAATTTAACATAAACTGGCTTAAAATTAAAACGTTGTTGATAAGAAATAGTATTAAAAATAGTATTATAATCTTAAATTTTATTTGAATTAGAATTTCATAATTTTTCACCCGTAGGAGAGCCATGCTGAAGCATATGCTGACGCATTAATTGGACCGGCTCGTCCGAAGTGTTACCAAGGCTCACATAATACTCAGCGTGAAACGGTACTTGTCCTGTGTTATGCAGAGTGAAGAATATCGAAGGCCTTTAAAAATACCGTTTAAGTGGCGTAAAAAGCCGGTAAGACAACGGATGCGCGGACATTGGCGCGGTTATCCATGGGCGGGAGCGCTTTCTTACCATATAGGAGACCCACCTGCTCCGTTGCCTGCTATACCATATTTTTAATACACAAGCTTGGTATAGGTACTTATATTCGTTCAATTTTAATAATTATTCTTAATCTGAGATTTGCCGCGCTTAGCGCTGTCACTGTATATGAACGAAATGACATTTTGTTTTACAATTTAAATGCTGAGTATGTTATATATTCTTGTATGATTATCTGTCATTATTTATGTAACTATCATCATACTGACACAGGTTTAAATATAAAATTACAGAGTAATCTTTTTGAATTTATATCTTATTTTTAGTGGCGTAAAAAGCCGGTAACACAACCAATGCGCGGACTGTGGCGCTGTTATCCTTGGGCGGCAGAAATCTCTTACCATATAGGAGAACCAACTGCTCCGTCGTCCGCTATAAAATAAAAAGATTTCGGAATGCATAGACAACAAAAATAATTTTCATTTACATATACATATATAAGCTTTGATATTACCTATGCTACAGGAACAAATGGACAGATATTACAACCTTTGTAGTTTTATGTATGTATTAAGCCAGCTGCGCTTTTGATATTCCAGACACTTCCATTTCATTTATTTGAATAAGCAACCCTTTGTTTTTCAATGCAAGGGTAGCGAAAATGCCGTTCCGAAGATGAAAAAATGCAGACATGACGCGTAGACAGTAGACTAGACACCTGACAGCTATATTTATACATTTGACATTTTGCATGTGTCGTGCGAATAGATTATAGAGTTTGATTCATGTTTCTGTAGATTAAAATTACTATTACAATACGTGATATCAGGGATCCCTATAATAATTTAGTGTATGAGAATTCCTAATTCGGGCGACCGGACAGATTCGGCTGTCTTACTCCCTTTCAAAATCATTTATTAATCATAGGATTTTACAATTACTTGATAATTGACTAGAGTTATTTTACAGTTTAAACAAATCGCGGCATTATCTTTAATGACGCATTTTTTGGTTAAAAGAATTAACTAAATCAAATAAAATAAATTAAGTAGGCTCCCGAGATCCGTTAAAAAATATATGTACTATGATATAGGAATTATGGAATTAGCTGGAATATTTTATTTTTTATGGTGTAGCGGCCAACGGAGCTACTGTATGCTAAGCGAACACCGCCGCTCATGGACAACTACACAACAGTCCGCGCATTGTTTGTGTTGACAGCTTATTACGCCATTTTTAAGGTCCTCCAATATCCTCACTCACTCTTAGAAACACAATACAAGTACCGTTTCACGCTGAGTATTCTGTGAGCCCGTGGTATCACTTGGGACGAGCCGGCCTAATTAGTGCGTCAGCATATGCTTTAGCAGGGCTCTCCCACGGGTCAAAATTATCAATTTTGATTTACAATACGTGAAAAAATAGCGCCACACTGTTAATGTCATTGATACAAACATACATTTCAATATTTTAGTATATTTCTATAAAAAGTACACAATGAAGTTAATGTCATTTTATAATCTTTATAAACTTTAATGGCTTCTAATAGGTTTACAATGTTTGAGATTTATTATTTCAAACAATATTTACAAAGTACAAATATACTTCGTCCAGTAATATTAAGAATATATATAATCTAGATAAAGCCATTTCGTTTTATGGTATAGCGGACAACGGAGCAGATATCCTATCTGGTAATAGAACACCGCCGCCATGGATAACCGCGCTACAGGCCGCGCATTGGTTGCGCTGCGAGATTTTTACGCCGCTTGAGCGGCATTTTTAGGAGTCTCCGATATCCTAACTCACTCACCGAAACTGCTAATTCGTAATGGTATTATATGCGCCTGTCGTATCATTCCTGTACGAGCCGGCTCAATAATATGATTCAGCGAGGATCTCGCACGGGTGTGACAGTATTGACACTTTTACGGGATAGTCTTTATAAATAAATCCTTTTAAAAATACAGAAATTATCTGTATTCCGTCTTTGGATGAGTTTATTAGTGGCTGGTTGCATATTTTAAAAACCCAACAAAACAAAGTCACAACACTGTTTTAACTGTTATGAAAGCAGGACTGTGGCACGGTTATCCATGGGCGGCGCTGTTCTCTTACCATATGGCAGATCCACCTGCTTCGTAGTCCGCTATATCATAAAAAATTACAACCTTTTCTGGTCGGTTGGTGAGCGCATAGGTCGCGTAAACTTTTGTATTTCCTAATTTTTATTCTTTTCTTTTTTGTTGTATACGTAACACATATTCCAACCGAATGAAGATCATTTATATCGCATTGAACGAAAGAGTCTTTTGTCTAGAATCTAGATCCGAAAGTGGGGCCATTTCAAAATTGTTGTTTTATTTCAGTATTTAGGACAATTCCGTGATTCAGAAACGAGACCGTTTGAGTCATGTATATTTAATGTATGATACGGAAGCTTATCTTACAGGTGGTCCATTGCAATAACCACTTTATATTACGTTTATAATGTATAAAAGTATATTTTTGAGTGCCTTACCCAAATCAGTTAAGCCATTCTTGAATTATTAAAAGTGTAACTAACACGACTTTCTTTTATATATATAGATTTGCTGATTTGTATTTTATATACAAATTATATATAATAATAAAATATAATAATATCTTATTTTCCCGTGAACTTCAGGAAAATGGTAATATAAAAGTTTGTCCTTGTCTGTCTGGAGTTCAAGGTTTTATATGTTAGAACATGTCTTATTCGAGTAAGTGATTCACTATTGGAGATTATATATTCTTATTATTTACAATTTGTAAATATATTTGAAATGGATTAAATACCAATATTTAAAATATTTAATAAAATTTGCGTAATTACAAAAGAAATATTGTAAATAATTCTTTAAATTGTCGTAAACGCGATCTATTTTATTTCAATTTTTAAAATTCATTTTTTATAAAATAATATCTGTTTTAATACGTCAAAAGTAACACTAATATAGGCTTTTTATGATAAATTTTAAAGTTCACTTGACACAAATACGGAAATTTAATTAGTACGTGAATAAATAATTTCGCATGATCACGACATTAGATTACTCACGATTTATATTATAATATTAAATACTTTTTGCTAACACCACAAATTACACAAAAAAGACCGAAAAGAAAAAAATAATTCGGTATTCGAATTTTTAAAATTCGCTCCGTTTTCCACGGCGTCAGTTGACGCGGGTCGCCGCAACCCAACGCTCGCGTCGACTGGTCTTCCATTCGGCTGTCTGCCAAAGAATCTATGTCTGAAAAGTTATATTTATATTATGATATGACTGAAACTTCGTTAGTGAAGTTAATTTAGTATTAAGAGTCTGTCAACGTAAACATCCGCGACGTAAAGGCACTAGTGAAACAGTGCGTCGTTTATTTTTGTTAGGTCCAAGCTGATTCATTCAATACCCAGAATATGTTTCTCTCATCTCATTCGGTCAAGTCTTTAAGCCTAGTTCGTACTAGACAAGTATTTTAGCCTAGTGACGAGTGATTTAGTAACTAAACATGTCTGAACGGCCAAAAATTAGTCAAATCATTTAGTCGAGCCGATACGTTTTATTATATTTTATCGGTCGAGTATTTATTTATATAAAACACATTTTAAACATTTAATTTAAACACCTTTTAGTTTAAAAAAGTTTTTAACAAAATTAACTTAAAATCTATAATAAAAATTAGAGTTTTATTGAAGTGGTCGTTTATATGTTAACTGTGCTGCCAGAGGACATACTAATTAACAAGTTGAGTTTCATTGCGAGTACAATTAATCTTTTGTGCGGCGGTTGGGGTCGTTACGAATGCAGTTGGCTTTATAGTTCGCGACATTGACCTATTAAACACAACCCGCATAGTTATTCTACAAGTTTGGAGTGTTGGAACAGAGTTAGAATCTTAATCTATATGTCCTCGTATTATAAGAAACTTTATATAGTTAAAGGTAAAGTTGCAATGGGCAGGACACATCGCACGTAGAGCGGATGGCCGATGGGGCAGAAAAGTGTTAGAGTGGAGACCACGGACGGGCAAATGCAGCGTGGCACAAGGTGGATAGACGACCTTATAAAGGTCGCCAGAAGACGCTGGATGCTGGTCGCCTCTGAAAGGTATTCATGGAAGTCCAAGGGGGAAGCGGACGTCTTGCGGCTGAATTGATGATGATGATGAAAGTTCGTTTGTTGTTGGTAATCTCTAAATTTATTTTACCAATCTGGAAAATTCGTTTACCAATAGAATGCTATGTTATCATCAGCCTATCAAGTCCACTGCTGGACAAGGCCTCCCCAAAGACTACTACGATCTTGAGCGACCCCCATAACCAACCGCACCACAGTCCGGGCATTGGTTGTTGCCTTGGTTGTGGCTTCTTACGTCGCTTAAGCGGCAATTGTAAGGCCCTCCGATATCCTCACTCACTCTGCGAAACACAGTACAAGTACCGTTTCACGCTGAGTATTCTGTGAGCCCGCAACGAGGCCGCCCAATTAATACCTCCGCATATGCTTCAGCATGGCTCTTCCACTGGTTAAAGTGTTTGTTGTTCTTTCCTGTGACCTAAATACAATGGGAGCGGTTAAATGTCATAAAATGAGGTAATATTAACCTTGCGACTTGAAATTAGATTATGGGCTGAGGTTGGGTTCAATGCATGTTTAAAGCCTTCTAACAGAGCAGTTATTAAATCTATGTAAATACATCTTAATATAAATAAATCTCCTGTCACGATGTTTGTCCGCGATGGACTCTTAAACCGCTTAACAGATTTCGTTCAAATTTGCACGCACAGTTTGGTCCAACTTGAGAGATAGGATAGCTTAGATCTTTAATTATCGTCGCAATTTTATTTTATTGCAAATTTTT
>DWCF01006419.1:0-12440 GCA_018230265.1 Delias oraia
TGCCATTTTTCGCGCTAAAATTAAAATTTTCCTACGTTTTAATTAACATAGTTTTAAGTATGTAAATTTTTGTAATTAAAGAAAAGTAATTTTTAAATGAAACATCCCATTTGCTAATAAATAAAACTGAACAATAATTATTAGTATATTAAATAAAAGGAAAATATTAAGGTAAGGACTATAAAAAAATTTAAAACCTGTGTTTATATACATACAAGTTTAATTTGATATTTGTAATTTTACAAGGCTTTTTGAAAGTCATTACTTAAGTGTAACCCTCTCAGATTTCAATTTTGTCGAATTAATGTATGTTTTATTAATGAACATACTACAATTTATACATATCAACATGGAAAATTTATTTATAAATTTACATAGAATATATTTCATACAACTAAGAAATCATTGTTAAACACAATATTGATTAAAGCTGTGAGATATTAACTTATTTTAATGAATTCTATTAATATAGACATGGAAAGAAATTTGTGTCAGATGATTCATGATTCAGATGGTTCAAAATAAATAAGATTTCTTATTATGCCTGCATTCAGTACATGTATTTGAAAAACTTAGAGATTTTGTATTTTATTACTAAAATATAACAATCTGCTACAAGAACTCAATAGTGCATACATTATTGCTACAATAATCTTTTTGGAAAGACACTCGATGAGGTCTTGTAACATAAGATAAGCTATATATTATAAGCTAACATCTCTGAACTACATCAATATATATTATATATATAAAATTGGTAGTTATTTAATTGAATGAATTAAATATTATTTTTATGTTGTCTTTTTTATATTGTATAGCCGGCAACAGATCAAACGGATCTCTTCATAATCCACACTTTGCTTATGTAGCTGACTTTTTACTGCATATTACCAAATTATGAATTTATTATAAATTATATATATCAATTGAATTGTATTTTTATTTAATTTATTTATAATTCATTTTTGTATTTAAGAATTAAATATTTAATAATTTTTTAATATTTAAGTATAAAAGATATGTCAAAAAACATAAATATTACATTTTTTAAATTGCATGGCCAGTAACAGTGATACTATGACGTCACTCGTATTTGGTTCAATGCCCGGTCTAAAAAGATTGACTGAAAGATTGTAAACTTATTCCCTTTTTGGGATGGTACAACAGTGGCTGGCTCAATGTCTTACCAGTTAACATCCGCATCACTAGGGCCGGCTCTTCTAGAGTGAGACCACGATTACCATTTTGATACCGAAACTTCACTCAATTCGCGACTTTTGGTTGTGTTGCCGGCCTTTTACGCCGCTTTATCGGTACCATTTCAATAGCCTCCGATATACTGACACACAGCGAAACACAGTAATGTAGTGCCTACATGTATTTCATGCTGGTATCGCTGAAATTAGAGAATTAGCATAATCTGCATGACTCTCATAGGTGCGACATGGGACGTGGTATTACATCACATGAGCCGACTCAAATGTTACATATAGTAATCTAATACATTCTAAGTATTTATTCGTGCCGGGGATCGAACCTGATGCCTTTCGTTTCGCGGTAGGTTTATAAGATCATTTATCTACGAATCTCTTAAAATTTAAATTGTCTTCATTTTCAGATTTGTCATTTTAGTACTTTTTGTCCAAAGGTTGTACAGAATGTCATCGACCGCCAAAGAATGCACCGCAATTGAAGGTTCTATCAAAATGGAGGCTTCTCGGACGTTTTTG
Organism: Delias oraia; assembly: GCA_018230265.1. Classification (NCBI taxonomy): domain Eukaryota; kingdom Metazoa; phylum Arthropoda; class Insecta; order Lepidoptera; family Pieridae; genus Delias; species Delias oraia. Next base: position 1,731 of record DWCF01006419.1, read on the forward strand.
AATGAGTTTGAAAATTTTTTGCAACAAAATGTCGAATATAATGATTTCGATACTGACATAGACGAAGGTTTGATGTTTTTGATGAAAATCAGAGAAATAATCCAAATACTGGTGTTTTAATATAGCAGACAACGGAGCAGGTGGGTCTCCTATATGGTACTAGAACGCCGCCGCCCATGGACAACCGCGCATCGGTTGTGTTGATGGATATTCACGCCACTCAATCGCCATTTTTAAGGGTCTCTGATATTCTCACTCACTCCGAAAAACTCAAACTCTGCGGATATCACTTCGGACGCCTTCGGAGGCCTTCCCCAAAGACGCCCACCCGCTACTAGCGGGGCTGCCATATGCATATGCTTCAGCATGAGTTAATGAGTTTTGAAGACTCTTCAGAATTTTTTTATTATAGATGAACCAAATATGGCTGAAGACATTGAAGACAATTTACCTGTAAATGTTGTACCCAAGTTGGAAAATGCCTTAAATTACAGCGAAGACAGCGATGATATGTTGGCGTCTTTTGTTTTTATCACAGAAGAGGAAGCTTCTAAAAATGGCTTGTATTATTTGATGGAAGGTATTTTATATTTTATTCGTGATTATATTAAAACAGCCGATAAACGTTGACGGCCCATGGACAGTCACACCAGACATCCGTACTTCGGTTGTGTTGCCGGCTTTTATGCCGCAAAAGCGGTATAATTTCAACCGTTTATAGTCATTCAGCGAAACACTACAAGTATTTCACGCTAAGTATTCTGTGAGCCCGTGGTATCACACTCAATGAGTGCATTAGCGTATTCAGCATGACCCTCACGGGTTCGTCAGTGTTGTAGTCGCCCGGCCACTGTCAATTCCTTCAAAAGACCGAATAAATTATAATTGTTCGGGCCGAGATTCGAACCCGGTTTTTTAAATATATTTTAGACGCTGTACCCGCAATGGAGGGATATCTCCCACCTAAACCAGAGCCGTACGAGTACAAAATCCCAAATGGAGAAGAAATTCACCAATTATTCCAATACCAGCCCCAATTCCTGATGGATACCAATAAATGTTTTAAATTTGACAATTATTCAGCCGGGTCTTGCGCCATTGGGTTCGATTTCCGGGGAAAACATCCCGCCGAGCCAGCATGTGAGAATCGTTTTTGAAATGAAACTTCTGTCGGTGTATGAGAGAAAAATTTGGTCGCAATAATATTAGCTTCACAATGGCGTGCAGGGTTTTCGTCAAGAGGGAGAGAGATTGAGAGAGAGAGTGAGAAAGAGTGAACGTGGCATGACGTCATCATGGTTTATTCTCAATACCAATAAAATGGCGTCGATAACTGAACATTTCGAAGAAATGAATTAAATTCGTATTAATTTTCGACATTTAATTAAACATTCAAGTCGGCCATCTTCCCTTCGCTTTTTAATCTATAGCGTATAACGGAATGGGTCTCCTATATGGTAAGAGAACGCTGCCGCCCATGAACAACCGCGCCTTAGTCCGCGTATGCGTCTCACTCTGCGATACACAGTACGAGTACCGTTGCACGCTGAGTATTCTTTGAGCCCGTGGTATCCGGACCAATTAGTGTATCAGCATACGCTTCAACATGGCTCTCCCACGGTTGCGTCAGTATAAAGGCTCTTCCAGAGACCGAATATTAAATTATAATTGTTCGAGCCGGGATTCGAACCCGATATCTCTCGCTTCTTGGTAGACCTTTAAACCACTAAGCTACGAGGGCTAAGCTACTTTTATATTAACAAAAACTATTTATATCACTAATTTGTATTGACAATAAATTTTGCAACTTTTAGTGCGACGCGAGGCATCGGAGACCAAGAGAAAGATATTGCACTTATATCCAGAAGAGAATGCGAAGCATTTCACAAGAAAACGCTAATTTCTTCCCAAAATGCCAAAAAGTACTCTCCTTTTAACTAATATTGTCCCAAATGCAAGACCAAGGCCGCCTAATTTTAGCAACACCAAGAGCGAGACCGCCTAACTTTACCAAGACCAAGACCAAGACCGCCTAACCTTAGCGAGAGCAAGACTGAGCGTGTAAGACTCGAGCAAGAACGAGACGAAGCCTGCGACACTCGCGCGTCTTTCTCATTGAATCTTTGGACATGTATAAATCTGGTTGCTCTTTCATGGCTGTGCTACTTCAAGCTCAAATGTTCCTATTCTGATGGGTTTTCTAAGATCTGAAGTAGACTTTAATGAATATCTGTAGCAGCACGGCAAGGTAATTGCAAGACTCTTGCTGCAGGAGCGAGACCGAGACCAATGGCAGGTGTGTTGGCGCAAGAGCAAGACTAGCTAAGTCTTGCATCTGGGCAACTCTACTTTTACTACTTCCAAGGGACGGATCGTTCACTTCGACCGAACACTTGCTCTCAGAAACGTCGTTTTAGAGATAAACCTTTTTAAGTCCTATATTAAAATAAAACAGAAATAGTAGATTTTTAATTTCTATACTATACCTGACATCGGAGCAGGTGGGTCTCCTATGTGGTAAGAGAACACCGCCGCCCATCACCAACCGCACCACAGTCCGCGAATCTGTTGTGTTGCCGGCTTTTTACGCCGTCTAAGCGGCACTCAGGGCCTTCGATGTACTCACTCGAGTGCGAAACATAGTACAAGTATCGTTTCACGCTGAGTACTCTGAGTCCGTGGTATCACTTCGAACGAGCCGGCCCAATTAGTGCATCATATGCTTCAGCATGGCTCTCCCACAGGTCACGGTCTCACGGTTTCTTATGGTATAGCAGAGAACGGAGCTGATGGGTCTCTATATGGTAAGAGAACACCGACCATCACCAACCGCGCCACACCCCGCGCTGTGTTACTGCCTTTGTTGGTACCTAGTAGTAAGGATATCTCCTTACTCATTGTGAGTCCATAGTATCATATATCGAGCCGGCACAATAAGTGCACGTCACGGGTCACGGGTGCGACAATATTAAGACACTCACCCAGTCACTGTCAAGCCCTTTTACGACCGAATAAATTATAATTATTCAGACCGGGATTCGAACCCGACACCTCTCACGTTACTTTTAAAACCATTAAGCTACGAGAATATTAAAAATATAATCTGCTTTCTTCATAATTATGTAATCTGTTCTCAATGTTTTTGTCTATGGTTCAAATATTGGCTAAAGCAATTTTCAAGACAACGTAAAACCTATATGAATGATGGTAAAGACAATGTAATAGAACTATGAATTTAAAAATGGAACACGATACAAGGAGGTTATAACAGAGTCTCAATTAGATTTTTTTTTAATTTTTTATCTGTCATATTCTATGTAACAACGATACTGACACTGGCAGACGTATGACCACCAGGAACTGTCAAAGGCTGTCAAAATGTCTGTCACGTATTTCTAATAATTTATCATCTAGTAATTTTATTAATTATGAGCCATTGGTGAGTTGCTTTAATATAAAATACAGTGACATCTGTTTATAATGACACGCGTCAGGTGATTAACCGTGGGAGAGCCATGCTGTAGCATATGCTGACGCACTAATTGGGCTCGTGTGTCACGAGATCACAGAATACTGAGCGTGAATCGGTATTTGTTGTGTTTTGCAGAGTGAACACAGCTTTAATTTATTCAGTCGTAAAAAGGCTTGACAGTGGCTGGGCGAGTGTCTTAATACTGTCGCACCCGTGACGCCATGCTAAAGCATATGCTAACGCACTGATTGGGCCGACTTGTACGTGATAACACGGGCACATACTATACTCAGAAACGGTACCTGTACTGCTTCTCTGAGTGAGTGAGGATATCGTAGGCCCTTAAAAGTACCGCTTAAGCGACGTAAAAAGACGGCAACACAACTCATGTGCGGACTGTGGCGCGGTTCTTCATGGGCGACGGTGTTCTATTACCATATAGACTTTACAACTTTACCAGGTCGTCTGTCCATCTTATGGGTGGAAGACCTTGTGAAGTTCGCCGGAAGACGTTGGATGCAGGTCGCCTCCGACAGGTATCCAAGGAGGTCCAAGGGAAGCCTATATATCGCCCATGGGCAGATTCAAATGTATTTTAACCGTTTACCATAAAAAATTGGTGTTAATCTTTGTTATGTCTTCCTGCTGACGTTCCAAAGCAATGCGATGCGGGGTCCTTTAAGAGACGCATACACATCCGTTAAAAAGGGCTAAGGGTGTCCATGGGCGCAGAGCTTCCTGCGCCACCGTTCACGTAATACAAATTGCTTTCCAGTTGTTCGCAGTGCAGCTTCACAGCACAGTTCGAGAGTGCCCTGCTGATGCATCGACAGCTCCATCATCACAATTCAACCACAGCCAACGTGATTTTTTTTGTTGTAGAATTTTTTTTTTATAGCGGACAACGTAGAATGCCTATTTTGGTAAGAGATAACCACCGAGCATGGACAAGCGCTCTGCAACCTGTGCTATGGGTGTGTTGCCGGCTTTTTCACCGCATAATTCAATGGCCGTATACCCTCACTCGCTCTGGGAAAAAGTACAGGTTTTTCACGCTAAGTATTCTGTGTTTCTTTGGCGAGCCGGGCTCAATTAGCACGGCAGCGAAGATTTACTTCCGATCACAGTTGGTGATGGGTGGTGTTCGTACCATATAAGAGACCCACCTGACGCACAAATTGTGACTCATGGGAGAGCCATGCTGAAGCATATGCGGACGCACTTGGGCTGTCTTGAGATACGATACAAGCTCACAGAAAGAGTGCAGTTACACAGCTCGAGCTGTGTCAAAAGCCAGCAACACAGCACGCGCGGCGTCTCGCGGTTGGTGACGCGCGGTGTTCTCTTACCATAAAGGAGACCCACGAGCCCCGTTCTCCGCTGTACCATAAAAAACCTAGCAAAATATTTGTCTATGGAGAGACGCTGTAATAATTTCTCTTCCCTTTTGCAGATGAAATCGAACACTGTACCGCGGGTTTGTGAGAAAAAGTCACTTTTTAATCGAGAAAAAGGAATCAAAAGTTAGTTTTATGCCTATGATGGCATTAGAACACATGCCCATGAGCAAATGTTAGATAATACTCGCTTTGGTAATGAAATTTTAAAAAATTGCAGTGCCGTCCAGGACCATGTCGGCGACGAAGCTGTTTGACAAGCTGCGAACGCGCATGAGCAGAAGCAAAACGCTCTTCCCACACCCCGAAGAGAGTCACGACGTGCTGGCTGATATTGTAAGTAGTATGGTGCAGCTGACGACGAAGCTGTCTCCTATTTGGGAAAGAAAACCGCTGCCCATCACCAACCGCGCACACTCCGCGCACGCTGTGTTGCCGGCTTTTTACAATGACGTTGAAAAACTTCTAATATAAAATTCCTTCCCTCAGGACATATCAGCGCATAGCGACTGCACTTCGAGGGCGATAAAGGATGTGTTGCCGTACCCTGATGTGGCGAAGGAGTCGCGCAGGGAGACGTTCTCGTGTCATCTGTGTTCCTTCGACGCGGATCGGTAGATGCTTTTTAAAATTGTATTTGCGTGGTCTTTTTTATGGTATAGCGAAGGAAGCTGGTTGATCCGCCATCACACAACGGCGCCACACCCCGCGCGTGCTGTGTTGCTGGCTTTGGACACAGCTCGAGCTGTGTAACCAAGGGCCGTATACCTTCAATTGTTCGGCAAAACTCAGTCGAAGCTTCTCACGGTGTCTATGAGCCTGGTATCATCCATCAAGACGGCTCAATTAGTGCGTCAGCATATGCTTCCGCATGGCTCTCTCACGGTTAAAATATAATAAAAAATATATCTTATAAGTCTTACCACGAAAAATCTTAAGAAAAACATCAGAGGCTCTTAAAAATGCCGCTTAAGCGGCGTAACAAGGCGGCCACACAACCAAATCTTGTGTGGCACGGTTGGTGAGAGAAACAGCTGCTCTGTCTTCTATAAAAAAGTATTCTCATCGAATGCGTTGCCGGCCTATGGAGATAAACTCTTAGCGCGTTATTACAGCATAACAGTCCTCGATCGTCACCTCTTGAACGAGCATAGGCTGTCCCTGGAGAGTCTTCTGAAACTGGTGATGACGAAGACGCAACGCAGCCTGGCGAGCGAGGTGGCAGCGCTGAGCGCCCGTCAGCCCTACTACGCGGTTTCCGACGGCGAGTTCGTCATAGAGACATTGGCCCCCAGGATACGGGTACTGAAGCACGCGGCCGTCAACACGGACTTGACGATGACAGGTATCCGGAGCCTCGTAGCCAGAGGTATCGGGTTCGAAGCCCGTAGCTGGACTTGCCAGTGGCTGGGCAAGTGTCTAAATACTGCCGCACCCGTTGCATAGCCATGCTGAAGCATATGCGGACGCACTTACTGAGCCGAATCGTTCACTAATACCAGGCTCTCAGAACCGGCTCAAGCAGCGTAAACAGCCGGCAACACAGCAAGCGCGGAATGTTGCGCGGTTGTCCATTTGCGGCGTTGTTCTCTTTTCACTTTTCACAGCAGATTTTCACATCAGAGTTTCACACCAAAGTTTCACAGCAGAGTTTCACACCATAGATTCATATCAAGGTTTCATATCAAAGTTTCACATCGAGGTTTCACAGTACGTTTTCACACCAAAGTTTAACAGCGGAGTTACACATCAAGGCATCACACTAAAGTTTCACATCAGAGTTTCACAGCAAAGATTCACATCAAACTTTAACAGCAGAGTTTCACATCAAAGTATCATGCTAAAGTTTCACGTCAGAGTATCACACCAAAGTTTCACATCAGAGTTTCACATCAGAGTTTCACACCAAAGATTCATATCAAGGTTTCACATCAAAGTTTCACATCGAGGTTTCACAGTACGTTTTCACACCAAAGTTTAACAGCGGAGTTACACATCAAGGCATCACACTAAAGTTTCACATCAGAGTTTCACAGCAAAGATTCACATCAAACTTTAACAGCAGAGTTTCACATCAAAGTATCATGCTAAAGTTTCACGTCAGAGTATCACACCAAAGTTTCACTTCAACGTATCACAACAGAGTTTCACGTCAGCGTTTCACATTAGAGTTTCACATCAAAGTTTCACATCAGAGTTTCGCTTCAAAAATGACTTGCTTGCAACCGCTTGATTTGAAGCGAAACCTTAACCTGTCAAAGCAGGTGTCAAGTGCGACTGTCAGCTGCTCCCATCCGTGGACGGTGAGGCGGCGGAACGCGAAGTGATGATCTCGAAGATGAGAACGCTGAACGAGTGTATGTGCCGGTTCGTGGACTCGTCCAACACGCTCAAGCGAGTGCTGAACGAGGAGATTGGCGAGAGGCGAACCAATCGAACCACTGACCTGTTGGAGCCGGGAGCGAGAGAGTTAGTTCTGTGTCCATCGCGAGCCTCGTAGCCTCGTAGCCTCGTAGCCTCGTAGCCTCGTAGCCAAGTGCCTTTATACGATACCCTGACGCGAGAGGTGTCGGCTTGCAATCCCGCTCCGGTCAGTTACAATTTGTTCGCTCTCTGGAGGGGCGTGACAGTGGGCGGGCGAGTGTCTTAATACTGTCGCACCCGTGCCGCCATGCTGAAGCATGTTATGGCCCATGGGCGGTCTTACGGTTACGACTCTCGCCAGGCCACTGTCAAGCCCTTGCGAAGGCTGAATAAATTATTAATAATCTATTATTTTTTATAAAAACTGTGGCAAACGGGCATGAGGCTCTCCTAAGACGAGCATTCCTTCGCCCATGGGCAAATTGTGCCCAATTCGTATAGTAATTGAAGATTTTAGATATTTTTTTAAAGTTTGTGATTTTTTCAGCCAACCGTCCCCAGTCTGGGAGGGAGCTCACAGCGACAGGCTGGTGAGGAACCGAAGCAGGCATTTAGACACTAGGTGACTTTTTTATGGTATAGCGGAGAAGAGAGCAGGTGGGTCTCCTATGTGGTAAGAGAACACCGCCCATCACCAACCGCGAGACACTGCGCGTGCTGTGTTGCTGGCTTTTTACGCAGCTCGAGCTGTGTTATCAAGGGCCGTATCACTCGCTCAGCGTAACACAGTACACGTACCGTTTCACGCCGAGTAATATATGAGCCCGTGGTATCACTTCGGACGAGTCGGCACAATTGGTGCGTCCGCATATGCTTCAGCATGGCGCTGCCATCGAAGCAATACAGTTTATTAATATTTTTCTTTAAGTGGAAATATACTCTTCTAAAACCCCACTTTTGTAAGTCAAAGTTATAGCGAACAAATCCTTGTTAATTCGAAAAATCATTAACTTGAGTTGCATTTCCCTTGACATAACATTCTTACCAGTGGGAGAGCCATGCTGCAGCATATGTCGCACTTTGGGCCGGCTCGTTCAGTGATACAACGGGATCACAGAACACTCAGAGTGTAACACTACTTTCAATGTGTTTCGCTGTAAGTGGGGATATCGGAGGCCCTTAAAAATGCCGCTAAAGCCGGCAACACAACCAATGCGTGGAGTATGGCGCGGTGGTCATGCTCCGTTGTCCGCAATAGAATTTAAAAAATCGAGTTATCGAGGTCCCGCTGTATGTTATTGTAAAAATATTTTTTTTCCATTTCAGAAGCGACAAATTGAAGCTCTCCACAGACAGTACCTACTTTTGAATCAAATTATTGGCTTAAAATTAAATGATGTAACCTGTTTTATTCTCCTTTTTGGTATCGTCAATATATAAGACATTTGATACTCTGGAAGGGCTTGGCAGTGGCCGGGCGAGTGTCTCAATGCCGTCGCACCCGAGAGAGCCATGCTGAAGCAGTAACTGGGCTCGTGCCAATAGAAACCACAGGCTCACATAATACTCAATGGATTGGTAGTTCTACTTGAAACGGCACTTGTACTGTGAGTGTAAGGACAGATTGTGGCGCAGTTGGCGATGGCCAGCGCTCTTACCATATACCACAGAGAAGGCCTATTAAAAAAAGACAAAAAGTTTTCCATTGCAGATAAGCAATAAAAAAAACAATATTTATTTATAATTCTCGCATTTGCGACATTGGTAGTGACAATAGTACAGGCACTCTGTATCACCATCACCATCACCATCGCTCATCTTAGTTTTCACAACTGGCAGCACACGCGGTCCGTTTCTAATCTGTGGCCTGTTGCTGTCTGTCAACGTTTTGACATTAGCGAACATTCTGTTCACGTGACAGATGACGTTTCGCGAGTGACACTTGTCCTTCGCCGCGCATTTCAACTCGTCACACTTCATTCGCGGTATCGAAGACGATTTGTGGTTTAACAACTTCTCCATAGACCTCTCCACGACCATAGAGTCACCAGAGTCAATTGTCATCGTAAACGTCTTACTGACAGCTAAACGTCTATCCGTATTCGTCCCACGGTCCGCTTTCTTCCTCCTCTGAAAAGTGTTCAACACTTCGTTCAGCAATAATATGTTGCCATCATCAGTTTGTGTCGATTTTGTATGCTTATCTTTCTTTGTATTTATTTTCATTTCACGGCATAAAGAACATCTGTGATTAAGGCATATGGGGCATAGGTTTGTATGCCTCTCTCGGTGCATTGCAATCTTTTTTATATCAATATATATCCTTTTGTAATTGGGACTTTGTTTCATAGATTATATCTGCAAGAAAATATCCAAATAAAGCTATAATTATTTCAATAATTTGTATTAGAAATTTCCTCTGGTTTTAAATTCCTTCTCTGTGACGTACGATTGTTTGACGTATGACATTGACGTTTGAGACTGAAGTAGAACTTCGATGTCAGGTTGGCAGTGGAATTTGACAGCCTCGTAGCTTAATGGTATTAAAAGTGTACCATGAAGCGAGAGGTATCGGCTTCGAATCCTGGTCCAGACCATTAAAATCTCTTTTATAAATCGATCTTTGGAAGGTCTTGACAATGGCTGAATGAGCCGATTGACTACCATTGTTTTGTGAGTACGTGCTATTACTTTGGACGAGTTGGCTCAATTAGTACGTCCTCATATGCTTCAGCATGGCGGCACGGGTTCGACTGTATTAAGACACTCGCGCTGCCACAGTCAAGCCCTTCCAGAGACTGAATAAATTAAATAAAAATTGTTCGGAGCGGGATCGGACCCGATACCTCTCGCTTTATGGTAGATATTAAACCACTTAGCTACGAGGAGTTATAATGAAATTATTGTAATTTTTCTAAAAGTATATCAGGACTGTGGGGACGCTCTCCCATGTCATCATCACCATCATCTCAGCCGTAAGACGTCCACTGCTGGACATAGCCCCCCCCCTTTTCATTTTCATAATGTATCTACCGTAATAAATAAATTACTTACCAATAATAAATTATATAAAAATTTAAGTATAAATAAAATATGAAAGACACTGACATTAAACATGTCAGTTTTACTGTAGCGGATGACGGAGCAGGCGGCTCTCCTCTATGGTAAGAGATCGCCCATGGACAACAGCTCCACAGTTTAATCTTTGGTTGTGTTGCCGGATTTTGACGCTGCTTAAGCGATAAAATTTCACGGATCGTATATCATTCACACAGTTCAAACTTTACGCTGGTTCTGCGAGCCTGGTAGTATTTCGAACGAGCCGGCCCAATTAGTGCGTCAGCATATGCTTCCGCATGGAAGTCCATGCGTGCGACAGTATTAACACTCGCCCGGCCACAGTCAAGCCCATCCTGAGACCTAATAGATTAAATTGTAATTTTTCCGGAGCGGGCTTCGAACCCAAAACCTCTCGCT
>DWCF01006420.1:0-12439 GCA_018230265.1 Delias oraia
CCTTATCCTGGTAAAACCTCGCCACCAACTTTAACACGTAACTGACAGGACTTTCTTTTCTATATTAAAGTTTGCAACTATCATTATATATTATAATCGTGTTAGTTACGTGTTAAAATCGGTGGAGAACTTTAGAACCACGAGAAGGACATAGGAAACTTTTTACCGGACTACAAAAATGGAAGGTATGTTTTTAATGTATATGTTTGTCGGGTTTGGTCGGACCCGGTTAGTGCAGTGCAGCACGACGTCTGTCGGGACCGCTAGTTGAATTTTCATTTTTTTACCGCTATTTTTATGAATTGAAAAATCTTAATATATTAAAATGCACCGATCAATTCACTTTGGAAGTTGTAAGCGACAAAAGCTTGCGCATTCGTCATCTGTCGGAGAATCCGGAAATCTGCCGCATATTTACAAGTAGCCAATAATAGTTGATTCCTAAAGTTTGTTTCCTGTTCGTTCCAGTTCTACGAAAAAGTCTCTTGTAGTTCCGTATATACATCGTTGATCAATTTAATGTAAACATGAATACTTTATTATTATATCTTATAATTTGACTAAAATCTATCTTGTATCTTTCATTTATGATTTATTCATTATGTTAAAGTAAGATAGATGGACTTCATAATTTTTGATGCATTTCTCTATATGCTTTAATTAAAATTCTTGTTTCAATCATCATCATTTCAGCCTTTAGACGTCCACTGCTGGACATAGGCGTCCCACTTGGACCTCCATGCATACCATTCGGAGGCGACCCACATCCAGTGTCTTCCGGCGACCTTTTATAAGGTCGTCTGACCATTTTGTGGGTGAAAGTCCCTCGCTGCGCTTGCCGGTCCGTGGTCTCCACTCCACTTTTCGGGACCATCGGCCACCAGCTCTACGTGCGATGTTGCCTGCCCATTGCCACTTTAGCTTGCTATTTCGGCGGGCTATGTCGGTAACTTTACTTTGTCTATGGATCTCCTCATTTCTAATTCGATCACGTAGCGAAACTTTGAGCATATGCCTTTCCATGGCTCGCTGAGAGACCCTGAGCTTTGAGACAAGGCCGATGGTCAGTGAGAGGCTTCTTTCAATATTTTATACAAATAATTGAATTTAAAAAATTGCTTCAAAAAAAAATAAAATGCATTAAAATTAATTCATACAATTAATCAACATACATCAATACAAGAGAGATACTGCTATGTATTTAACGAAGGTTTAGTTTCTTACGATTTCAAAGAAGAAAACTGTCATCACTGTATGTTTCTAATGCGATTGTGAAGCTAAATAGACTTCTTAATATTTACTGTTATAGAACTAGTATTATTTAATTTATGACAATTTGTATATTTTGAAGTTGAAAATTCATCTTTGTTTCTGTACAACCTTGATGAAACGATCTTTTTAGATCACTTGGTATTTTTCAAATATAAAAATGAAGGCTGCTATAAAAATACATATCATTTGCGTATAGACTATCTGATTTTCGTTTGTCATATTGCGGTCAGAGGCGAAAAAGGTTAAAGCACAATGGGTTCATATAGCTCGAGATCAAAGTAGCTAGACTTATGTCATCATCTAAATTGTTATTACCGTCTTTTATTCTAAAGCGGACAAAGGAGCAGGCGGGTCTCCTATATGGCAAGAGAACACCGCCGCCCATGAACAACTGCACCACAATCCGCGCATGGCTGTGTTACCGGATTATTAAGCCGCTTAAGCGGCGTTTTTAAGGGCCTCCGATAAAGGGCCTCCCAAGGTCCCCAAGTCTTATTGGATTAGAAATACCACACAGTGATTGCAGCAAAATTTAAATCTAATTTTTTATTATGTTTAATTATCACCACGTTACTTGTTTTAAAATTAATATTCGATTCTCGTTTTCGGACACCATTTGCAGCGGTCATATTTGTCGATGATAAATACTCTAAATTGAACTCCGTGAACCCATTATAACACAAACTTTATCTTAACGGCATTCTCATCGTCCTAATGTGATTACAAAGTTCGCCATCTTATATTGTGTATAATACGAGTTGCTGCCAAATCTCCTTCGGCGATTGCTTTTTGCAAATTATTAAGATACTTTACGTCGCATTTGTCGATACGTTTCAAATTACATTCGCCATTTGCACTAAGTTGCAAAAGAATTGACCGTTCTTCCATTTAAAAGGTTTAATTGGTGGAATATTTTAGTTACTCGGATATACGTTTCCTTGCTTTTTTATATTCTATAGCGGACAACGGAGCAGGTGGGGCTCCTATATGTTAACAGAACACCGCCGCCCATGAACAACTGCGCCACAGTCCGCGCATGGTTGTGTTGCCGGCTTTTTACGCAACTTAAGCGCCATTTTAAGGGTCTCTGATATCCTAACTCACTCTGCGAAACAAAGTACAAGTAACGTTTCACCCTGAGTATTCTGTGAGCCCGTGGACTACGGACGCCCCGGCCGAATTAATGCGTCAACATATGTATGGCTCTCCCATGGGAAAAAATATGTCACATACCTTCTTAAATAATGCTGAATGACAGTTTTATATAAATTTGCTTAGACTCTGTTTCTCTAACAATAATTATTTTTTTAAAATATGTAAATCTAATTTTATTAATTTACAATTTAATGTGAAGAAACATTTGTATATCACAATTCATTATCTCCAATATTTACTTTCTGGAATTATAATATATTTTTACCGGTGGTTAATTTAAAATTTACTGTCAGTCAGGTTCTCACCGCATAAAAAATATTAGTGTTAAACAGTTCAATTTCAATAAAATAACCATATGATATTAAAGATATATCATAATGTTTTTTGACCACAGACCACATTCCAGGTAACTCAGCCAAAGACGGATTTCGATCGGTTTAAAAACACTATCACGGAGTCGCAAATGAACGTTGGCGGTTGACTCACCAGCGTCAATTGCTATAAGATTTCCCGCGTAAAGCGCTCTTAAATCGAAGCATTTAAATTTATTCTTTAAATGTACACGCATAAAGTTTATTTTCATTTGAAACTCTCCTCAGTTGAGTTTAAGTTGCCACCTATATAAATAGTGCAACAGCACGTTCCGCGAACTGATCGCGTTCATTTTCCTCTACAAAGGTATGCGACTTGACGTCATCTATAAACCTACCAATTGAAGGATACATATCCTACAAGAGGTGCCTTAAAGCGTTAATGGTAGTTACATAAGTTCGGCTAATACTTCATGAATAACCCATCAAATTGAAATGTAATGACGGTTCTTAAATTTTATGAGAGCCGTGTGTCCATTCTCGATAGCTGCATTTCTTTCTGCGGGTAACGGTACGCGAACGTTGTTAGGGAATGCTATTTGCATTCTATTTGTGGACAATGATGCATTTTATTGTATGCCAGGAATTTACTCAAGGTGTACTATTAAGGCCGTACTGTGTATGACTTACGTAATACTTGGAGTGGTTTGCTATGCAAATTTCCGTAGGCTCGTCATGAAGATATCAACTGTTTGATTTCTCGAACTACTTTGAAATACTCAATTCAAACAGAGGTCGATATTTAGTTTAGTGTTATAATATATAACACATATTTATGTGAAATACCAATGTAACTAGAACAGCGTACAGGTAAATAGAATACAAAAGAAATATAGACAGGCCGACAATACATCACATGCTGATACAAGCGATGTGAATAACAGTCGTAATTGATGACGCGCCTCTAATATGGACCATCTTGGCTATTGACTATCGGAATGACATTAAACTCAATCTAAAAATAAAATAAAATAGATGACAGAATAAAAAGAATAATTTTTATATTATATTGAAAAATCCGTTTCATAAAATGATCTTATAAGAGGGGGAATATAACACACTCAGGACACGGCCGAGCAAGAGCTAGGTACCCATGGGCGGATAACATTGTGTTAGTTAATGAAAGTATAATTTTTTTATTTAAAGCTTTTTGTGCCGCGTACCACCGCTCTGTGAAATCAGCTTACAGCAGGGGTATTTCAAAACCAATACGACTTGGAGACCTTCAAGAAAAGAGCGTACATATTCCTTAAAGGCCGGCACATCCTACCCGCTGCTCTCCAAGAGCTAGGGGTGTCCATGGGCGGAGGACCGCTTATCCTAGGTGAGCCTCTTGTTCGTTTACCACCGTTTTTTATAAAAATAAAAAAAAGATATTTCTAAATATATAAATTGTTGAAAATTGTCAAAACAATGATTGCATGCGCATCGTCATAACAACACGTAATGCGGGTTATTGACTCTGTTGAGTAATATTTAGGTATTCTACGTAGGCAAATGCTATATGGGCGGAATTTTTGCGTGTTTCGTAAAAAGATTCATGTATTGTAAACATACCTACTGTGATACCATGGTAGCAGAGTCCTTTTCCGATGTGCTATTTGGTCTTTGTAAGGACTTGATAATATCCCAGCATAATTTGATAATAATATCATCATAAAAAAGCGTAAAATAATACTTTTACGGAGATTCTTTGAGCGAGTGAAGATAGGGCAGGCATTTTCATGAAATCACGGTCGTCATCTAGATTCTTGACTACAACTAAAAGTATAGAAAACCATTTGACTACAGACTATTGTGTTTGTGGAGTTACAATCCAGCATTCTTCAACCTTACCTCGAGCGCATTGTTCATTCAGGTCCTATTACTGAAATTCCACTATTCCTTTTTTATGCAAAACAATTTTTTTAAATTCCAATCTAAATGGACCTACGTGGACGTATATTAAAAATTGAAAAGTGACTTTATTTCCTTTCAATACAGTGGGATATAGAGTGTATAATTTTGCCGGCTGTCTACGCATAATATGAACTTGAAAGTTCTCGACCCCGCTAAAGTTTTCACAAATGTGAAGTTAAGTAGATATAATTGTTAATGTAATGAATGTTTCATGTACCAAATCCCAATTGTAATCTAAACAGTAAGGCGTGTTAGTCTTCTTTCATTCCTACCTAAATTTTAAACATTTTTATAGCCTTTCTTATATATGATGTATGAATAATTATATGATGTACATGAAGTGAAAATTTTTAGACTATTGTAATTTTTTTATTAAATCCGTATCAGTGTACCGTGGATGAAACAATATTTCTTCACTATATGTGATACGCTTACTCCAAGTCACCTTTCTGTGTATTTGCCTTCAGATATTTATTAAAACTATGTTAATTTTTCGTGTGATCTTTCCTCTTATGGACTCTATGATTCTGAATTTTTATTAATATGCACAGAGATAATTAAATACGTGTAAATAGAATAATGGTGGGGCAAAGTCACTATAATCGACATCATCACAATTTCAGACGCATGTCGTCCATGCGTGCTGGACATAGGCCTCCCTTTTGGACCCCCATGCATAACTGTTGGAGACGACCTGCATCTAGTCTTCGGGAATCAAAAATCAATTATTATAAGTTTGTTTTACAACATTCGAGACATGATTATTTCAAATTATTTTAAAAATTAATGTGTAATTCGTTGTAACATTCCCCATTTATTCAAAAAGTAACGAAACCATATATAAGTTAAGAAAATATAGTTATCTATTATTTTATCAACATCTAGTTCATATATTAAGCTAGAAAAATATATTAACCAATCACTAATCTAGTTTTATGGCATAACCCAGATTCTTGGCCTTGCTGGTAAAGGGTACGAAAATTTAAATTACAAAAACATTTAAATTGTAGTTTAAGCTAGAACGGACCTTGAAAGTATTGGGCAGGCAACCTTTTGAAATTCTCGAAATATTAGCTAATCATATGAAAATCCTTTGTTTGAGTCCATTGTTCTACGCTATCGAGAATTATGAATGAAATAAAACAAATTTATTTGATTGGCGAACTCTTGGCATTGTAAATTTTAACTATTAAATAGATCGCCGGTGACATGAATCACACAGAAACAGAATACCTTCAGTTTTAATTTAAAATCTTGTCAAAGTTATAAAATATATATTTGCTAAGTTGTTTGTTTTCTTTAAATTAAGGTTTTTCTTCGTCAAGCAACAGTGTTTAGTTTTAAAAAGCATAAAAGTCTGACAATGAAAACCATAAAAACAGAAATGTAAAAAAAACAATAGAGAAAAGAACTGAACGAAAATAAATCAATAATAGAAATATAAAACCTTCAGATAAATAAAATCTACTTAAATCCTAACTTAAAATGCATTGTATATTGAAGTCTATTAAAAACGACACATTCACAATCAATATAAATATAATATTGAATATGAAAACAAGAAATTGTCGGTCTGTACGGTGTCTGGAGGTCACACAACTGGTTCCTTTTTTGTTCGGGGACCCTGACCTACCTTTGTAATTTATGGGGTCCATCCGAGCACTGAGGTTGTGGAGGGCTTAAGATAAATCATTTTTGTTAAGTACTTGTCATTCGATTGTACATACAAGTGAATAAAATTGCGTTCAGCTGTTATAAATTGAATTATGCTTGCATTTTTCAAAATATATACGTCCTTGTTTATATTTTTTTATTTAAAATCCCTTGTTCCAACTACAGCGATGTCTGCCTACCGTTTTATTTAAAAAATTGGCAAAAATAGCTATTACATTTCTGACATTCATTTAATGTTTTAAATTAATTTTATTCAATTAATAATATATTCTAGAAACAAAGATGTTTCTTTGTGATGATGAAACTAAAAAGTGCCAGATTCATTTGAAATTATTTTATTATAAAATTTATTAATTCAGATTACAATGAAGAATTGATACTACAAAATAAGAAACGTTGACTAAGCCGAGGTGATTTTGAATGTTAAGTACCAAGTAAATAAAGGTGACCCCATGACCTTCTATTTGTGCATTTTTTACTAGACGGCTACTTTATTATGCGACTAATAATTATAATTGCCATCCTCTGTTTGATCATAATATGCTATATAATAAAATGTTAAAATGTTTCTTTACATTTAAAAAACAGATTTAACAACTGATCAGGACAGGTAGAAAATAAAATATTATACGATAGACCTATAATGAAAAATGTTATACTTTACAGCGAATAAAATATAGGTGTTGTTTGTTTGTGTGCCTGTGGCATCCAGCTTAAACGAATCGATTGAATTCGATGCTGATTTTTTGATTTAAATCAAACGTGATTCGTGTATGTCGATTTCCAACTGATTTAAAAAGTTTTACGGCTGTGGGTTACTCTTTACATTTCTTCACAATTTTATTATTTGTTTTATTGAGATTTCGACCATCGCAATTATTATCATACTTCACTGAATTATATTAGTTTCCTTTAATTGTGCATATAGCTGAACAGTTTATGCTTTAAAGATAAAGCTCCGACAATTTAACATATATAACGCACAGTTTTCATTAAGTAATATAAAACATGACACGCCCGTTGTTGCTATGGCGCCAAAACCATATAATTGAGTACATATTACTTTTATCTATATGACAAGTTTTCTATTGTATAAACGTCAGTTTTTAGAAGTTGGAAATTGTCATTAGCTTTTTTAAGTGTATAGCGGACAACGGACCAGGTGGTTCATCTACACGGTAAAAGATCACTGCTGCCCGTGGAAAACCGCGCTATAGTCCGCGTACTGGTCGTATTGCCGGCTTTTTTATTTCCTTTAAGCGTCATTTTTAAGTGCCTCCGATATCCTCACTCACTCAGCGAAACACAGTAGAAGTACCGTTTCACGCGGAGTATTCTGTGAGCTTTGTTATAACTATAGGAGTTTTTCATTTCACATAAAAGTAACAGATTATAGATAAATTTAAGCATATTTAATCACTTTATACATAAGATACTCTTACATAAAATAAACATTTTTAATTGTTTTATCATTATAACGTCGTCTTGCTACCTCAAACACAATTTCTTAGTTCAGCGGAGATAAGTGGTGGTGTGTCAAATAGTTTTAATTAACTTGTACCCGGGCTAAAACGCGATAGCACCAAAATTAATTAACGTTACATTAGCGATACAGCTAATCAGTAATATATTATTTGGACGGAAACCACATTCGTCCGCCGTTCGCTTATCAAACATGGGAATTATAATGAGGATACGATAGGGAACTATTGCTTTGTACGAGGAAGTACAATTTTTTATTTAACGGTATCCTCTACACCTATGTCTTGTTCACTGCTTAAGAGTATCTAGTATTTAAGATCCTCGTTGTCGGGTAGTCCTATAAGTTAACGTGACGCCATGTATTTTAAGTAAAATATACACTACATGCTAAAATGTCTCTGTGTTACGTAAAAGTATTTTGTTATTCTGACAGTAGTTGTTTTAAACTATATTCTTTATAATCAAATACGGAAAATTTCACTTCTATCGTACATAGATGAAGTAGACGCCGAAGTATGTAGGGCGTTTTAGCGAGTGGGTGCAACAGTCGGCGAAGTGCTTTCACTCAGTAGGGACTATCGTTTTTATTACGAGTAATAGAAACATGTGGACGTCAATTTGCAACTGCAATAGACACATAACGGATAGTTTGTCGTTATTGTAACAGTTTAAAAATATGAAACTCCTATTAATTTATGGTATCGCTTAAATCATTCGAGGTATAAAGTTTTTACTGCTACTGAACTGGCTTCAATTGGAGCGGGCAGCTAATTTTGTAACGGAGTTTAACTGTCGTTTAAAAAAACCGTCAAGAAAGGGTTATCAGTTGTTTTACGTCAATTTTTTCAATACTTTAGCTGAGCGTTATCAATGTTTCTGCCCTAACAGTTATAGTCCGCCGTGAGTGCGTGGGCGCAGTTCATTCATGTTACTGGATGATGACGTCACCCCCTCCCCCTCGCTAGCTGTCACCCGCCCACGACCGCTATCACTTGATATCTACATTTGTAACAGTATATGGAAGCAGTAGTAAGCCTTATGTAAAAAAATCTTGAAGCATCTTAAATTTGAAATAGCATTTCCAAATGATTATGTGAGCCTCTTACCTAAGTTGTTTAATAGGTCTAGCATGAGGCGAGAGGTATCTGTTATGAATCCCGGTTGTATAATATAATTTGTAATTTCTTCGGTCTCTGGAAGTGATGGAGGTTTCTGGAGTGAGTGAGGATATCTGAGGCCATTAAAAATACCGCTTAAGTGGCGTAAAAAGCCGGCAACAAAACCAATGCGCGAAATGTGGCGCGGTTGTTTACTATTTCACGCTGAGTATTTTGTGAGTTATATTTTTACAAAGATTTTTTTGGTTTAGTGTCTGTACTAAAGAATTCTACAAATATGGATAATCAGTTTTAATATAACTTCATAATAATTTTAAAAAAAACAAGCATGAATAAATATAGACCATAACGTTATATAATGGTGGAAAAATTTAAATGTCACCTAGTTATTAAAATTCTGAGAAACGTATAAAATTATCAATGACGATATTGGGATATCGAACAGTCAATTAAATTAAACCTGTTTGACTTTATTTTAACTTTAGATAACAAGTCAACATTGTGAGTGAATTTCTTAAGCCAAATTGGTCCTTATTTCAAAGCTATAAGATGCACGCAGCCAAATAAAAACATAGTGCGTGTGTGTGTCAGTAGTACAATCGTATAGATAGCGGCTGTCCTTGGCAGATTTGCCTTATCTTGCGAATTTTAGATTATGTGGCCGTAGCGTCAGCGTGAAGGTAAATGATTATTTTCAACATTGGAACAGATTGGCTTAGTAAATAGTTTAATTAATTTTAAAAATATCTCACTTGCTTCTATATTTTGTATATATTATTCTGTATTATATTACACGACCTTATAAAGGTCGCCGGGAGAAGCTGGATGCAGGTCGCCTCCGACAGGTATTCATGGAGGTCTAAAGGGGAAACCTATGTCTAGCAGGGGCGTCGTACGGCTGAAATTAGGATTCTGTATTATTTTATGATTGCATAATAATATATCTTTCAATAAAAACATACGCGAATGAAAAAGAGCAGTATTAATACGAAAATATAGTTTGTATCTATGGATTGAGGCAAACATTAAATATTGTATATCGCATGCTAACTTTGCATATTGACTCATTGGGAATTCATAAAAAGACCAAACTCTAATAATAATATTTCGTTTGTTGTTTTTCTTAATCACATACCTACTGTGCATGCTAAATGACATTCATAAAACCCATTTATTTTCTTTTACAATAAAACTACAATACCTAAGGTTGATCTTTTGTTGTACAATCTTTACTATAAACTCTTAACTATAGCAAGTTATGAATTCATATTTTAAACTCAACACATATGAATACTATTGCCTTAAACCACCTTGAACATTTGAACTTTAGTAGCGTAAAATATTTTAATATGTCAAAAAAATCAATTTTTAATGTTATACAATACTGTTCGTAGCAAATTATAAGAAATTACTAAATATAACTAAAAACCAAGAAACGAGTAATCTTGCCGCAAGATAATTTTAGCTTCAGTAGTGTAAATTGGATGTTTAGATCACGGTGGAATATTTAATATTTACAAGAAACGCTACAACTGGCACTCGCCTCTACTGTCATAGCAACACAGCAACGTGGAACATTTTTATTAATCTAAAATTTAAAATAAATCTAACAAAAAAGCGCCGTGGCACAAATGGAATTATCTCTCAGCTGGTGAAAAGGTTATCGATTGTTTCGCCGAACTGATTTTTATAATTACTTTGTTGCTATATCAAAACACTCATACTCTTGCAATTTAAGTCTTGTCTGTTTTAATTCTGAAATTTTTTCTCTATCAAATCTGCTTACACAATAATCTAAATATAACAATGTATCGGATACAAATCCGATCAATTAATATTTTTTATATAAAAACACTAACCACTACTTTGGAGAAAATTCCTACTACGTCACAAGTTAATAGAGTAAGAGTAAGAATACCCATAAATAGTTGTACATGTTCATAAGAGAGTAGCTAATCTTAACCCCTTATCCTAACATTGATCCATTTTAGTAGCTACGATACCATAGAATAGTATCTTTTACACCGTTTTATCCAGGTTAAAAACAAAATATCTACAATGAATCCATAGAATATTTGCCCGTGGGAGAGCATGCTGAAGCACTAATTTGGCCGTCTGAATTGTTGCCACGGGATCACAGAATATTCAGCGTGAAATGGTACTTGTACTTGAAACCGTGCTTCTGTTTATCATTGAGTGAGAGAGGATATCGGAGGGCTTTAAAAATGCCGCTTAAGTGGTGTAAAAAGCCGGCAACACAACCAATTCGCGGGCTGTGGCGTGTTTGTCTGGCGGTGTTCTCCTACCATATAAGAGACCCACCTGCTCCATGTCCGCTATAACAAAAAAAAATATAAATTTGTACCGGAGAAATTATAAATTTACGAGATATTCTTCAAAAACGGTGACCTATTCTTAAAAGTTTGGAAACACACTCATGTCGCTCGTTGATCGCTTACCCTGGAGGAGCCTCGGTTTTATAAAAAATATACACTTATTTGTGACTATATCATATGGAGTTTTTAAATTATCTTCAATTTCACTTATTCGGTCACATCCGTCCTACCGCAATAGGTCACAAGAGATATCGTCAAGGTGAACAATAATGCGCAGTATTATATTTTTCTCTGTCTGAATCAAATAATTTATTTAAATTTGACTAATATATATAGTTATAGACTTAATGCTGTTCCATTAATATCATATTAAACTATTTATCAGTCGAAATTTTCTTTATGTTACCGTATTTTCTTGTTCTATAGCGGACAACGATGTGTCTTCTATATGGTAAGAGAACGCCGCCGCCTACGAACAACCGGGCCATAGTCTGCACATTGGTTGTCTTGTCGGTTTTTTACGCTGATATCCTCTCTGCGAAACACAGTTCAAGTACCGTCACGTACAGTACAAGTTACGCTGAGTATTGATAGGATTAAAAGTGTCACATTCATAATAAGAATTATATAATGTGAGCAACTAAGGAAAATATTTGGATAAACTCAGAGGTTAGAGTTCCTATTTGATGTAATTCTATAAACATAACAATGTATTTAAATCAACAAAAACACGCAAAGATAAGGGTGGCTGTGGTTTTTCCATCCTCATAGTTCATAATTGAATTAAAATTTTAAGGAAACTATGTTAAAAATATATGTAACTAACCACAACTTTATCAACAGTGAATTACATACTTTATCAAAATCCCAGCTATAGTATGTTCTACACTGTGCCACTGTGCCAAAATTTCCAACATCCTGAATCGGGATGTTGCTAATGTTTCATTAGGTGGATCGTAATTGTTGTGTAACTATTTTTCTTCAATCAACTTTTTCAGTTAATTTAATTCAAAAATAACATTTTTATATCTTTATTGTAATATTATATAGAAGATATATACAGTGTAAACTCCATGTAACGTCCCTCGATTTAACGTCAAACTCCCTAAAGCGTCGAAATCAATTGGCTTTA
>DWCF01006421.1:0-12439 GCA_018230265.1 Delias oraia
GTATAGCGGACAACGGAGCAGGTGGATCTCCAATATGGTAAGAGAACACCGCCGCCCATGGACAATCGCGCCACACTCCACGCATTGGTTGTGTTCCCGGCTTTTTACACCACTTAAGCGGTATTTTTAAGGGCCTCCAATATCCTCACTTCCTCTGCTAAACTCAGTAAAAGTACCATTTCACGCTGAGTATTCTAGGGGCTTGTGGTATTACTTCAAAGAGCTGACCCAATTAGTGCGTCAGCATATGCTTCAGCATGGCTCTTCTTTATATTTAAGTTGGTATTGTAAGAGACGTCTAAGTCATCCAGAAAACACTTTTTATATGATAGCTGACTGCGGTATAGCAGACAAGGTTATCTATTTAATAGATTTGAATAATTTTTGGGTTGCCGCTTCCTACCAGAGATACCGATCAGGTTGTGGTATTCTTTAATTAATTTATTTAGATAACAAGATATCAGTGTATAAATTACATTTACATTGTAAGTGCTTGTACTGGCTGTATTAAAAAAAAACAAATATTTAGTTGATACAAACATAAATTAAAATATTTAATTAAAATTGAAGAACCTAAAATTAAACCTTACTTTGTAAGAAATTGTTTAAGCAACACCTAAAATACTCGTGATCTCGCTAATATTGAATAATTTGACGAGAGCTTGAAGAAAATACCGTACCTATAACTAAAAGGTTGGCAACACATCCTACATATCCTATGTGAGCCTTCTGCTCGATTGTCTCTCAGAACTCACTTTTATATGAAAACGTAGGTTTTCATAGAATATATGACATGTAGGTTAATATGTAGGACAAATAAGGCGATGACCTACTTTAAATAGACTTTTATATTTTACAAAGACGTTATAAATTTCGTGTTTTTCCATTTACTAAATTGGAATATCCAACTACATAAATGTACATACTACTTATTTGATTATTTATTTGAACATTTAGGTTAAATTATGACATTGAAAATACTAAAAATAATTCAATACACATATTTTTTAAGTTTATATTTTTTTTAATACCTAAAATCTAAATACTATGTTAAAATTAAATTATAACTACATAATTGAATGATAACAAACATAAACGTATAAATAAAAAGTTTTTTTTATTTTATATCGGACAACGGAGCAGGTTTGTCTCCAATATGGAAAGAGAACACCGCCGCCAATGAATAACCGCGCCATAGTCCGCGCATTGGTTGTGATGTCGGCTTTTTACGCCGCTTAATCGGCACTTTTAAGGGCCTCCGATAGCCTCACTCACTCTCCGAAACACAGTACAAGTACTGTTTCACGCTGAGTATTCTTTGAGCCCGTATCATTTCGGAGGAGCGTGTCTAATAAGTGCGTCAGCATATTCTTCAATATGGCTCTCCTACGAGTGCGATAGTATTAAGACACTCGCCCAGCCACTGTCAAGCTTAATAGCTGTCTGATGACAGCATACTTGTGAGTGGACGTCCTACGCTGGTCCGTGGTCTCCACTCTAACACTTTTCGGCCCCATCGACCATCCGCTCTATTTGCGATGTGAGCTGTCCATTGCCACTTCAGCATGCTAATTCGGCGAGCTATGTCGGTGACTTTAGTTCGTCTACGGATCTCCTCATTTTTGATTAGATCACGTAGTGAAACTCCAACCATAGCCCCTTCAATAACTCACTGAGTGACCCTGAGCTTTAAGATGAGGCTATGGTGAGAGACCACGTTTCCGCATCGTAAGTCATCACTGGTTAAACGTAAATATTATAAAGTCGTTTGGTAGATTAATTATACGAATAATTATAACATGAAACAACGAAAGCAAGGATTTAAAACACGATATTACTTTAAATAAGGGTTTCTTTAAGGGTCTGTATGCTACAGATAGCATAAGTGCCAATGATTCATATCAGCTGAGTAAACACAATATTTATCATATTAAATATTAAATGTTTTGTTATGGCCAAACAAATGCATACTTCTCGGTAATTTAATTTTTTTTTTATAATTATTAAGAGTTATTTTAGTGTAAGTAAATAAATAAAATATTTCGTACACTTGACTACCTTAATAGGTTTATTTTTTCTATGGATCTAGAAAGGGATCGAAAGAAATTTTTGAATTCTGTTACTCGTCGGTAACTTTAAAAAAGTTACAAAGTTTTTGTACGTAATGATTTGTTTACGGAATAGCGAACTATGATGCAGTTGGGTCTCCTATATTGTATGCGAATACCGCCGCCCATGGACAACCGCGCCACATTCCGCGCTTTGGTTGTGTTGCAAAGAAAACTCTGCCTAACTTGAGTCAGGTTTCATTTCAAATAATTTTATAAAATGCACTATTTCGATATTTCTTCATTTCAATAGTGAATAAATCGTTACCAAACATTGTATTGTTAATAGAATTTTATTAATCACGTATCGACTGTAACAACATGTAAACTGTCAAGTAATTATTAACAGATAATAGTTCTAGATTATATTTAATACGCGTGGAAATATCAACTTGCATAATTATTTCGAGTCAACAATTCATGCACGACCTAGTTGAAATAGCAATAACAATTTTAACCGGTGAGAGAACCATGCTGAAGCATACGCTAACGCACTAATTGAGCCGGCTCGTCCGAAGTGATACCATGGGCTCACAGAATACTCAGCGTGAATCGGTACTTACTGTATTTCGCTGAATGAGTGAGCATATCGGAGGCTCTTAATAATACCGTTTAAGCGGAGTAAAAAGACGGCAACACAAGCAATGCGTGGACTATGTTGTGGTGGTCCATGGGTGGTCGTGTTCTCTTACAATATATGTATATGACATCTACCTACTTCGTCGTCCGTTATATCATAAAAAAAATCATAGAAAACAAATTTGAAAGAGAGGTCTGGTATGAATTTAAAAGATTAATTTTCTTAATATTACTGAAAATTATTATTTCACTTAAATATATACTGTATGGTAATATTAACAGAATATTATTACAATTTAAAATATAAAAAATATACACCTTAATACAAAAAAAAAATCAATTCGGTCTTTGGAAAGGTTTTAGTGTGGCCGGGCGATAGTCATAACACTGTCTTACGCGTGAGAGATATGCTGAAGCGTATGCTGATAGTAAGGGCTCACAGAAGTCGCTAGTATCAGCATCGTCTCTAGTAATAAAGTGAAACAGTACAAGTATTCTGTGATATGAAATTTGTATTTGTTATCTTAGGTATTAATTTTTTATTCACGATAATCTAAATAATCTTTTGCGTTTCAGATCGCACGGGTCAAACAGGATTTGCAAATGAAATAAGAAAAAAAGCATCGACTTTTTATACTAAACGCACAATATTGCACTTTGTATGACATTTCTATGTGAACTCTTAGGTATAGGGTAATGTATTCCTATATATTGACAACAAACTTAATATTCTTTTGCGTTTCAGATCGCACGGGTGAAACACCATTTGCAAATGAAATAAGAACAAAATCATCGACTTCTAATGTTGAACCAGTTAAGGCAACGTCGACCGGACGGGTTTTGGTTTTTGTGGTCACTTTTATATGTCTACCTTAGGTATATTTAATACAAGTTAAACATTAACAATACATTTGTTCAAATTGTAGCACGGATAGAAGTTGAACTATACGATGTTGCTACAAAGCTAATTAAAGCTACTTTTTTATTTTATTTTTTTTATGGTAAAGCGGACAACGGAACAGGCGGATCTCCTATATGGTAAGACAACACCGCCGCCCATGAACAACCGCGGCACAGTCAATATATTTATTATTAAAGATTTATTTTTTGCAGTGTGTTTAATAGGTAATGACAGTTTGGTTTTCTTGGTGGTGTTGCTGGATTTTTACTGCGTTATCCTCACTCATTCAGCGAAACAGTACTATTTCACGATGGTGTTCTGTGAAAATTATTGATAATTTCCTATATAAATAATAAATAAAATAATAAATCATGCATATATTGACAGGTTTTTATAGAAACGGTGGAAAACGGACAGGAGGCTGACCTAGGATAAGCGATCCCCCGCCCATGGACATCTCTAGCACTTGCAGGGCCGCGGGTGCGTTACAAGCCTTTAAAGTGTGCCAATCAAAAGGGATAACTTTGTCCTGTATATGAGTAATTTATATATATAACAATGTTTAATTGGAGCTATCGTAATAAATTGACCTGAGAAGTAATGACAGATAAATTCGACAAACAATATTTAATTATGAAAAATACCAAACTACTTACTCCTTTTATCCACCTACAATATTTAAGGCATCATGTGCCACGCTTCACAAGTGGAAATATTTTCAAACCTATGCGGAGCCTTCAAAAAACAGCCTACATATCCGTAAAAGGCCGGCAACGCACACGCGGCCCACCAAGGCTAGGGGTATCCATGCGGGGTGGCGAACCGCTTATCCTCAGTAAGCGTCCTACTTGCATGCCTCCTGATTTTCATAGAAAAAACCTATTTAAAAATAAAACTTTTACATTTAATTGATTGCATTAAATTATTAATTCTATCAATTATAATTGGCACAATCACTTGTTTTATTTAATACACAAGTATTGATAACCTGCTTTTCGGATTTTTGAAGGTCGCTTAAGTTAAGGAATTTTCGTATAAATCACACGTAGAATATTATCATAGATTAGAATTACAATTATAAACTAGATAATTATGTTACGATACTGAAAACTAAACAAGCTAAATTGATACGAGATATATCGGCGTTAGTGCGTTGTCGGCTTTTTAGGTATAGGTACACCCTTTTTTTTAAGGTCCGGTATTAGTTTGAAAATGTCTCCACCGCGTACCTCCTTAGAGGTCACGACACAGAATGCCTTAAAAACACTCAGTTGTAGAACGAAAAACATCGAAGTGAAACAGATGAAACTTTCCACTAGTTATACAGTACATATTTCTAATGTTACATTAATACTGTAATCAAAATTATATATTTTAAAAAGAGACAGATTTTCCTTTAATTAATATTTCAGAGGACTGAGCATCAGTTAAAATGAAAATGGAAAAACGCCAATTTGACCACGAAAATCAGCTGGGCTAAATTTAGAAAATGCTCTTTATACGTCGTTACGTGACTGGCATTAAATTAAGTATTAATTTACATTTTATTATGGCTATCACATTGGAAGTACATTTAATTTTGTATAGCGGGGAAAGGAGCAGGTTGAGCTATGGTAAGAGATGACAGCGCCCATGGACGACCGCGCCACAATCCGCGTCATGTTTGTGTTTCCTTTATTAGGCCGCATAAGGTCTATAACTTCACCGGCCTTCGATATCCTCGTTCAAGGTAACGAAAGACAGTGCAAGTTCTGTGAGCACGTGGTGTCATGTCGGATAAGCCGGTCTAAATAGTGTGTCAGCATAGATACTCGCTCGGCCACTGTTAATCCCTTCCAAAGGCCGAATAAATTGTATATTTTTATTCAAACCGAAGTTCTAACCTGGTACCACTTAACCTAAACCAGTAGGTCCTGTGATAGGCCGGGGAAGATAATTTGTTTTAATTATTTTTATAATAATATCGCATATAAAGTTATTTTTTCACATATGTTCTTGACAACAAAATAGTATTGCACAATGTGATATAACCTGCGGTGACAATTTCTGACAAAATACCATAGATAAATATTAATTCACTATGGTCAAGCATAATAAGCAGCGT
The DNA here is from genome assembly GCA_018230265.1 of Delias oraia. NCBI lineage: Eukaryota > Metazoa > Arthropoda > Insecta > Lepidoptera > Pieridae > Delias > Delias oraia. The sequence goes on from DWCF01006421.1 coordinate 5,693, forward strand.
CAAATTCCTCACAGATTATAATTGTCATTAGATCTCGTGGATCTCGTGTAGATTAATTATCATTGATGGAATCCTGCTGTTATTTAATATGTTATTTATCAAGATTATATCTACCGGTGATATTTATCACAGAATATAAATGAAATATAGTGCAGACAGCTAATAGATAAAAGATTATTATTGTTACTAGATCAAATGTAGATTATAATTAATAATTAATAAGATTAATAGATTAAATGTTACGAATTATTAATTCCCGACCTTAAATATATTATTCATCATTATATTACCGGTAATATATGTCATAGAATATACACGAAAGACAATTCACTGAGAGAGATAACAGATTATAAGTCTCCCTATGAGAGATTAGTTTACGGTTATTGACTTTCGCTCTGTCAATTTCAATTAAAGCTAAATTAGGTTGCAACGAGACTAATAAAAAAGGAACGCTTGTCTCTGCTAATAAAGTGTTTAATTACTATAGAACATTCTCGAGTAATCCTATTTTTAAGAACTTCGTGCGTTGACTATACCATAAATAATTTAGATAGAATATTACGTTAAAATTTCTACACGTCTTGTTTGTGGTTCATCACAGTGACGTCATCGTCCTAGTGAGCAGTCTATGATGGTTAACACAGATTATTTGTATCATTAGTTAAACAAAACCATCAAAACACTTAAGTTAAATTAAATAACTCTTAATGTGTTCCGTGACCTCAATTGTGTTAACACACAATTTAGTAATTCAAAAAATATCCGAATTCCAAGTACTTATTCAGTTCGCTGTCATATGCCAAGATGATAATATAATACAAACGACCTTAAAGAGGCTGGGAGTAGCTGGATGCAGGTCGCCTCCGACAGGAATGCATGGAGGTCTATGTCCAGCAGTGGACGTCTTACGGCTGAAATGATGATAATAATATATCCGAGTCAGTTTTACTGGTACTTTTACTTTACGGGCTAGTAATTGTTGATGACACGAACCGGTTACTTGGCGTAAAAATCCGGCAACACAACCAAAATGTGGGTTGACAGCGACGGTGTTCTCTTACCAAAAGAGGACCGTTGTCCGCTATATTAAAGAAAAGAAAAAATTGCCAGTATGTATAATTATACAACTGTTAAAATATAAATTGTCTTTCTTTATGGTATAGTGGACAACAGACCAGGTAGCTTTTCCTATATAGTAAGAAAACACCTCTAGAGTATCTGTGAGCTCGTGGTACCACTTCCGACGAGCCGGCTTAATTTGTGCGTCAGCATGGCTCTCCCACAACTAAACTAAAAGCTTTACATATTATAACTATTACTTATTTATCATCGAATATTTAATTTATATAACCGGCGTCCACATTTAAATAAAATACATATTAAAAGAATAAATATCCTCATTTTAGTAAATTTAAATGACATTACTACACATGATAAGTGATCATTATTTATATGTAAATGTTACCTTACATTAGTATTATCAATACTGTTTATAATTAAATGATTATGGCGTGTTAATCTTATAAAACCTATATCATAATGACAACTAAGTTTACGCAAAGGAAAAGTTAATTATGAACAAATCAATTGTTGTCGAGGCTTCTCGATCACCTTGAAAAAAAAATCAAATTAATTTAGACAGAATCCCAGACAAACATAAAACATGCCCGATAATTAATCTGTATGCGTTAAACTCAAACATATTAATTCTGTTTCGTCTTTGATACTATAGAATAACTTTATGAAAATCGTGACAAGTCAGCTGGAGGCTCAACTGGGGTAAGCTGTATTCCGCTCATTGACATCTCTAGCCTTGGAGAGCTACTGGTGCGTTGCCGGCTTTTAAGGAATATATCCGCTGTTTTATTGAAGTCGTATTAGTTTGGAAATACCCCTGCTGGCAGCTGATTCCACACAGTGGTGATGCGCGACACAAAATGACTTAAAAACGCTAAGTTGTGGAACGACAAACATCGAATTGATAACTAAGAAACTTAGCATTTTGCCTCGATGTTCGATGCTGAAATTCAGCCAGGTATTAATCCAAACAGCTCCTCCGAACATTCCCCGTAAAAAATGCGATAGAAGATGGTTAGCGAACCAACATATCTACGGAACGTCAAAGAAACAAACTGATTGGAAACTATCTGATCGTCAAAAATTCGAGCCTCACTGCGCTCAATGCGGTCTATAGGGCTTGTTTTGAATCGTTTTTATAACGTAAAAAGCGTACAAAATTGATTCGAATAAGTAAAAATGAATAACATTTCTTATAGAAGAAGATTCTCTAAGATATTACAAATATTTCACATTGCGTAGATCGGAAAAACCCGAGACGGAGTCTGGTCCAAATCCGAAAAAACGAGTCACCAGCATTTACTTAATACTTCTAATTTACTAGCTCTTACATGTGACATAATTCATATTGTACCTACTTTCTTGCCGAACGTTATTTACTTTGTTTTTCACGTGACCATATATAATGTATTTCGTCGTGGAAATAAAATGTATGAATTGCAATTAAATAGGATACTACATTAGGTCACGAACCATATCGAAATGTTAATTGATGAATAATAATTAAACAATTGGTGCGGGGAATCCATCATTGAAATTACATAGTTCAATACCATCTAATATAATTATGCAAATTCTGATGGTTTGACTTGAATTACTTAGTTGCCTCCGATTTTCTTTGTGCAAATTATAGCCATTCTAGGAACAATAGCACAGAACTCTAAATGTATACAAAAAATTTATTGTCTGTTTAGTGAGAACAAAGAGGATTTTAACAATGTCCTTGAAATAATTTACCTCTGACTCAAGGAAACTGGTGCATAATAATATAACTCAACCGCTAAATACTTACATAATTATTATTTATTATATAACAATTGTATATATACATCGTTCTAATAAATGCCACCTAGCTCATCACAGCGGGAAGGCAAAAAAGAATTATCTTCGCGCCAAATTATGGTTAACTGTCAAATTTCATTAAACCCGTAAGCTAATAAATGTTTAAATGTTGTCATAAATGATTTCATCACTTTTGGATTTACGTAACGCGGAGGTAATTTAGCTACCTACATATTTATTGAAATTATACATAGTCAGGTACAAAAATTTATAATATTTGCTGATTTATGACATATCGTTTGTTACCGATTCAGCTACAAGCAGCTGAAAGAACTGTTTTAATCTACAAAAATAATAAGAAATTTGAAAATATATAGAGTAAACAAAAATATTTACTAAACACCATTGCATATGTAAAGATCTAATATATAAGCAATCGATTCCACTCTTATCAAATTCTAATCATAGCTTTTTATAGATCAATGCATATTACAAAATTGATAAATGTAATTCATTCTAATAAGTGGTAAGGTGTGTTGTGTACGTAATAATTTTTAATATGTATTTTTCTATGTTTTTTCTGTTTTTTGTTAATTGCATTTAAAACAAATTGCATTTTGTTAATTGCAATCTGTCTGCGGTGATGAGTTTTTATAAATGTTTGTGGTAATCATTGTAAATTGTATTGAAAACAATGTTATCTGTATAATATAACGTAACTGAAAATATTGACTATATTTTAAACAATAATTTGGCTGTGTTTATTAACAAAACTGAATTGAATGATACTTAAATTAGGTTTTCAGCTTTAGCATCGTGTATTACATTTATTATTTACTAACATTCTACCCAACATACTCTTTCATCATCAGCCTATCAAAGTCCTCTGCTCGATATAGGCGTCCCCCAAAGATTAACTCCGCCTAACCTATCGCGATCTTGATACAGCGGTTGCCCGCGACCTTAATGAGATCGTCTGTTCATAGCGTGGCGGTACGTCCCACTCTGCGCTTACCGGCTCGCGGTCGTCACTCGAGAAACTTTCTTCCTTATCGCTTATCGGTTCCTCGATCCATGTGGCCAGCCCATTGCCACTTACTAATACAGCGGGAAATGTCGGTTGCTTTGGTTCGTTTGCGGATAACCTCATTTCTGATTTTACATACTCTTTACATACACAAAAATAGGATCTATCTATAAAGTGTTGTTTAGTTTTTGCAACAATAAATGCACGTGAATGTGACAGTGACAGAATATCTAAGACATTGCTTCAATGTCATCTGCTTTAATACTTTAATTTTTACTATAGTACAAATATAAATGTTATAACGAATAACATATAGATGTAAAATTAAACTGGATTTTGTGACCATATAGGAATGATACGTAAAGATATATTAAAATGCAATGAAAAAGAGAGACGCATCATTTGAATAGAAACTAATTTCAAATATAACAAACGATCATATAATTCAACAAGCTAAGAGTGGCAATGCTCGGCTGTCACCCATCATATGTAAACACATTAAGCATTTTTTGCAAAATCATTGAAAAGAGCTTATCAGCGGAACTTTTGCAACACCGCAATAGCCTTATCTATAATGCTTTTTCAATTAAATTATTCAATTGAAATGACTCTTAAGTGCCGCTTAATTTGAGACTACCTTTGATAAATACGTTTAATGTTCCGGTATATGTATTGAAAGTGATTCGTATATACGGACCTATTTATTTGAAGAAGCAAAAAGGATATTCTTAGCTACAATTTCCACTCTTTTATTAATAATAATATATCAAAGTAGGTAAAAATAATCTTCAAAGAAGTCTCGTTTATTCTAATATTCACTCTGAATTTCATTCATTTATCACAATATCCCAAAAGGATAGCCAACACATTTGTTATGTTATACTTCTTTTGCTTTATACACTTTATTATTTACACTACAGGCAATATAAATATGGGATTGTTCTGCTAATACGTAGATATGCTCATACAACAGAAAATCATTAACTTCATGCATGTATTTAGGTTCGAATTGTCTGTTTTGTGATTGAAAATATACAACTCACCACTCAATGCTGTCGCGTATTCCCTCCATTTGTGCCCGAGGACCACCATTGTTTGTTAACGCACAATATTTTGTAAGAAACATCTATGTTAGCGGTATACCGCACAGCCCATGCGGGCGATGGCTTTATTTACAGCGGCGTCGTGTTGAAAATAGACCGCACGTGCTATTCGCTTTTCGCCGTAATCGTGAATGGTAGCCAGGCGACCGTGGCTTGTGTTTATGCGGAGTGAATTCGACCTGTTGACAGTTTCAGCTGTCAATGTTCTCACAGACGGCCGCTGCGAGGCGCCGCCAGAGCGCCTGTGGCACAGATAAAAACACGCTCGCGCCGGCCTTTATCATTCGCTGCGATTGATAACGTCATACATTGATTTTTTTATGAAAGGTTTATTTTATGTCTGTCTCAAATAAGTGTTTATTTAAAAATATTTTCTCTCTTTTTAATTGTTTCACTCATAGTAAGCTTATTTCCTTTGTGTTTACATATATGTGTAGGTAGATAAAATAAACCATAAAATTTGAGACACCTTTAAAGATTTTTTTTATATATAGCGTATAATAGAAATAGATCTTTCTATATTGTTTATGCATTACGTGTGTATATGTTAAATGTATGTGTAGGTAGATAAAATAATTCTTAAAATTTAGATTTTTTTTTCAAGGAAAATCGTACCGGAATTCGCGCTTTGATTGTGTTGCTGTCTTTTACGGCGCATAAACGGTGTAATTTAGTGGGCCTCCAGTAACTACAACATTAAAAATCAATCAAATAGTACTATTTCATGTTGCAACGACTATTAAACGCAATGATGTCAATCCAGACTAGCCCATATATGCGTCAGCAATTCTGCAACATGGTTTTCCCGAGATAAAAGTAATATGCAGTAAACTTATGCGTAATGCCTAACTCTAAATGTAATTTTATGTTTTTTCACTTCACATAACGTTACTGCCTGACTTGTTGAGCGTGTAAAATCGATTTCAATTAAATTGATTACGGTGCGTAATAAATAATAGAATTTTCCTTGTTAAATGGGCAAAAAGTATGTTTGATACGTGCTATATTGACGATTGAATGTAAAAAATTTTAAAGCATTTTAAAATAATTACATTTTTTGTATGTACATATTTTCCCAGGTCCTCCGATCATTGACAACCCCAAGCACAGCTGGGCCGAGGTACGTTGGCGGCCTATTAGAGATAGCTACGCTGTTTTTTAGATCTTTAAGTGGGGCCTCCAAGGTTTGGAAATACCCAGCAGGCAGCTGATTCGACAGTGTGGTGGTGCATGACACAAAATGGCTTAAAAACACGAATTATTTATTATTATAAAATTAGTTATATTAAGTTATTATGTTCAGTTAACACAATGATAACGGATCCTGTTCCCAACGAGAAACGATTGTTTAAAAGAATGACGATGAAAAAATTGAAGAATGACAGAATCCTAACGGTTTCTGTCATTCTTTTAAAGCTCTTTGTTTAGAAGAAAGCTTTTAGTTTTCTCAGAAGGCTGTTAAGCCTTCTGAGAAACAAAGAGTTGATTTGTATACCGGGATAGGGGCATATGTTTACAAATGAGATTAAGATTGTTTTATCAGCATCATTACATTATCTACATATTATTATTCCTATTAATCATCATCATCATCATTTCAGCCGTAAGACGTCCACTGTTGCACATTGGCCTCCCTCTTAGACTTCCATGAATACCTGTCGGAGGCGACCTACATCCAGCGTCTTCCGTCGACCTTTATAAGGTCATCTATCCACTTTGTGGGTGGACGACCCACGCTGCGCTTGCCGGTCCATGGTC
>DWCF01006422.1:0-12438 GCA_018230265.1 Delias oraia
AATAATTTCCTTAAAACGCACCCTTCTTACAAATTTAACGTATTTAATTTTAGATGTTTGTAAAGAAATTAGTATTTCTTACTTTAAACTCTATGGCGCTTGGTGATTAGAACATAATGGCGACAAATAACGATGAAACTTATATTAAATTATATATTCAATCTAGTTTATAATTTGAGTGTATCGAGGGGTGTTATTAATAGACTTTTTTATAGTATAGCGGACAACGGAGCAGGTAGGTGGGTCTGCTATATGGTAAGAGAACACCGCCGCCCATGAACAACATAATTTTTAAAGGCCTCCGATATCCTCGTTCACTCAACGAAACACAGTACAAGTACCGTATCACGCTCAGTGTTCTGAGTTTATCATCGTTTTTTTTTATTTTCAGGTAAGTACGTTAGCTTAATTTAAGTGCAGGCTATGTTATTGTACCTACTCAATAAATAAAATGTCATTTTCAGAGAAACAAATTGAATTTTCACGTCTCTGAACGCTTAAATAAGTGTCTTATACGAACCTTAATATTGTGTTAATATACAAAAGTATAATTGTATTAAATTTAAATAAAAATAACAATTTTAATTGAGTTTCGAAAATAGACAGCCACACCAATACCAAAAAATTAATTAGTCATATTTTAAAGTGATACACAAGCTGTGAATTTAATTAGAAATACAATGTCAATTTATAATGTAAAATTAATTAAAATTGACAGCTTACTAATATTAAGTTTATTATAAATTCGTTACGCGACCTCATTGAACGATAGAGAACGTAGGCTCTATATCTATCTTTGTCAAACTTGTCATTTGTCAAAATCGTTAAATTTCTTCCGACAGTAGTTACAAAGGTGTTGGCTCAACATTAATACATGCGATTAATTTAAAATTCATCAAATTCAAATCCATTGAGGCTACTTTAGAAGCCTCAAATCAAATTCCAAATTTTTTTATTTAATATATAGCGAACAACGGAATTGTGTTTCCGGCTCATCCGAAGCGATACAACGAGTTCACAGAATACCTGCGTGAAATAGATATTTCTATAGTATAGCAGTAGGAGAAAGCTGGTCTCCTCTATGGTAAGAACTCACCGCAGCCCATGACAATCGCAACACAATTCGCGCTTTTTGTTTGTGTTTCCGGCTTTTTAAATAGTACTTTAAACACTACTTGTACTGTTTTTACTGCGTAAGTGCGGATTTCGGAGGCTCTTGAAATTATACCGCAACACAACAAAAAAGCCGGCTACACATTCAAAACGCGGATGTTGGTCTACGGGCAGCGGTGATCTGTTACCATAAAAGAGACCCGCCTGCTCCGTTGCCCGCTGTACCATTAAAACATACATATAACTCTCTATGCAAAACACAGTATTCTCTTTCACGCTCGTGTTCTGTGAGCCCGTGGTGTCACTCCGACTCACTTCAGCGTGGAAGAGACACGTTAGCGTGGCTCTCCCACGCTAACCAAATGTACTGTGAAACATTTACACACAAAGAATACACATACCTCCTCCATCCGGTCATAGGTTTCTTCCTCAGGTCATCATCGCTGAGTCCATAGAGCCCGAGGCAGGCAAGAAACCAGGCGGTCACTATCAGGTAACAGATGACGATCACGCGGAACGGAAGTAGGATCACCGTGAAAATTGCCGTCTGAAAATACCGTTTCCTGTTATTACGAGGCCAATACAAAACATTTAAAAAGTAGGTACAAAAAGGTTAAACACATAAAAACTTCTGTAAACGGCTTAATTTTAACCGACTGTAAAAGCATAAAACCAAAATACTGTAAAACCGGAAGACGCTGGATGCAGGTCGCCTTCGACAGTTATTCATGGAGGTCCAAGGGGGGAGGCCTATGTCCAGCAGTGGCGTCTCACGGCTGAAATGATGATGATGATGTAAAAGCAAAAAGGAGGTTTTCAAATTGACGTCCATTTTTCGGCCTTTGCTGCCACTATTTCACTAACCGTAGTGCCACTTAAGTGCCGATGAAACCAATGCGTGGACTGTGGCGCAGCTGTTAATCGGCGATGATGTTCTCTTACCATATAGGAGACCCACCTGCTTCGTTGTCCGCTATACTATATAAAGAAATTGAGACGTCTAACATGCTTTCACAATATGATTAAATAATTATGATAAATTAAACAATTATTACTTAAAATTAAACACAAAACTAAAAGGTAATAATCCCATCCATTTCCTCCTTCAGATGCATTTTATTTTTATAACATTTGGCAACGAAATATCGATCGCGTAAAACATTTCTGCTTTGACCTTCGCTAAAACGTTATAGACTTACAATGTTAAACGCGAATTTAATAACAACTATTTTACTATGCATATCATAATATTATATTAAATTATGTTATTATTTATATCTTATAACCCTTCTACTAATATTATAATTACGAATGTCTGTTACGTTTTTACGCAAACATTACCGAATGAATTGTAATGAAACTCTACAGTAATATATATTTTACAATAGAATAACAAATAGAGATATTTCCAAACCAATATGACTTGCGGACGTTCATAAACAAGTGTACCCATCCCTTAAAAGGTGGCAACGCACCCGCGGCTCTGCAAAGGCAGGGCCGCGGGCGAAGGATTATCCTAGATGAGCTTGACAAAAATATTGATAAAAATAAATTGCTTGCTTGATAAAAAGAGACTATAATATATAATGATATTGTATATCATTATATATTATATGTTGTATATATATTATATATTATAATAATATTATGGTATTATATACTATTACTAAATGTTAAATAAAATAAAGGATCCAGTATCGTGCCAGGCAGAATTACGTCTCAGATATCCACTATTTGTCTATAATAATTACAGTACAGCTCTACGTAAAACGATATCAAAGGGACCAGCAGTTTTCATCGTTATAGGGAAAGAATGCTATTTTTTTAATACAGTTGTTTATTAAAATAAGACAATGTACAATTAATACCATTTACACTTTGTTTTTTATAGTACAGCGGACAACCGAGCACGTTGGTCTCCTATATGGTAAGAGACCATCACCACCCATCACCAACCGCGCCACAGCCAACGCATTGGTATTGTTGCCGACATTTCACGCCACTTAAACGGTATTTATCGTTATATCGAGAGAATAAATACATTATTTTTATGGCAAAACATACGATGTAAATATGATTTTTAGAGAGAAACTTTCGTTATAGGCAGAATGGTTTTAAATAAAGTTTGCTTTACTGATATTATTCACTGAATATGTTGATAGTACTTAAAATGTGAAAGTCTATTACGAGCGATGCGTACATAAAGAATCTTACATCATACTCATTTTCTACCGCTTTCATATCGACCAGAGAGAACAGATTAGGGTTGGATTTATATACTATGATTTCACAGACTTGTGTTTTCCCTAGTAAATTTATATGACCAACTTCAATAATCTATACATTTAAATATTTATATCTTTTGCATTACGTTGCTGTTTACCGCCTTAGATTTATATTTACTTGTAACAGTGATACCACGGGCTCACAGAACATCAGCGAGAAACAGTATCTGTATTGGATATTGGAGGCCTTTGATGTTATACCGCCTAAACGGCGTAAAAAGGCGGCAACACCAATGGGCGGCTGTGTTCTCTTACCATATAGGATACCCACCTGCTCCGTTGTCCGCTACACTATAAAATAAAAAGACTCTATGGTTTGTATGGGAAAATTTCATACAAATCGTAAAATATCATTATTAAATTAAGACATACACATAAAGAAGCAAGTTTGTATTGTTTTACTTCTCAAAACACGTAACGTAACATAAACTTATACATTACGTAAAGAAAGAAAGTATGTGTCGCTCCATCGGAGTTACACAATAAATGTTGTCGGCCTCTTAGAAGGTTCTAGAATAGCTTAGAAATTCCCATTAACCTACTGTCTCTAAAACGTGGCATATAGAAGCTGTCATAATCAACTTAAATTTCTCGTTTTTGCAATATGCACACTTTAAACAATTCTATTGGAGAGAAAAATGTAAAAATTATCAGATTAAAAAAACACTTTTACAAACAAAAAAAAATAAAAAGAAAGTAATTAAATTAAAAATGAATTAAAAAGATAAAATCAAAGTAAATTAATAATAAGTTTCATTCGTATCACCTCGATGTCTGACAAATCACAGCTGAGCATTTTAAGACATTTTGTACCGCGAACCACCACTTACGACTGAACGCTTAGTGGAACGCACTCAGAAAAGCATAGAAGTAAACTGTTTATTAGTAATAGGAGGAGATATATCTAAAGAAATCATTATATCAATACTCGAAGCGTAGCGTTTGAACTGCTTTTTAAGAAAATTGCGTGAAAGTCGAACGCGAATATTGACACAGTTAGAGTTTGTATGGATATGTAGTGAGATCCTACCGGATCAAATTATTAACATAATACATTTTCCTCCATTCTCGTAATCGGATAAAATCTCTGTCCTTCAACTAGTTCTAAGCTAGTGTCCCAAAAAATTTCAGTCAAATCAATTTTAACCTAACTTTTTTTGATGGCAGGACCGTATGGTCACACAGCGAGTAGTCATTCCAAAAAAACATATATATATTTCGGAGTGAGCCACCGAACGAGTTAATTGTTGATTTTACGATGAAGCATAACTTTGTTTGCAAATTATCTTGTAATTTACAAGATATTAATTTAATTTAATACGAATTTATACACTTTTAAAAAACCTAACTGTAACTAAAGTTGTTATTATGATCAAAGTAGGAAGCGTTTAAGTAGCCACTGTCAAGTAGATAATTGTTTTACGCATGTCCGCTATTGCATAAAAAATTATATTATATTATAATAAAATTATATTATAATAATTACAACAACCTTTTTTTTATTCTATAGCGGACAACGGAGCAGGTAGGTCTTCTATGTGGTAAAAGAACACTGCCGCCATGGACAACCGCGCCACAATCCGGGCATTGGTGTTTTGCCGGCTTTTTACGCCAATCCAATATCCTAACTCACTCTGCAAAACACAGTACAAGTACCATTTCACACTGAGTATTCTGTGAGCCCGTGGTATCACTTAGGATGAGCCAACCCAATTAGTGCGTCAGCATATGCTTCAGCTAGGCTCTGCCACGGGTGAAATCTATCACAATGTTAATGTATTTATTCTAAGAAAGTGCATAGTAACACATGACCTGCCAACATCTAGCTAAGGGAAATTTGTTCACCATCGGAGAAAGTTGTTTTGAAAATCATTCGATTCCTCGGAGCAATTAACATTTCCAACATTTAGTACACGTTAGGTAAATGACTTAATCACCTACCTCATAGTCATGAAAGGTATAAAATTATCTCTAACATAATAATAGAGTCACCTCTAAACAAGAAGACATTTTTTGAACCAAGTGATATCACTGGCTCACAGAATACTCAAGAGTAAAACGCGAGTAATACGTCGGCAACAAAACGAATGCGCGGACTGTGGCGCGGTTGTTCATGGGCGGCAGTGTTCTCTTACCATATAGGAGCTGCTCCTACCAACCTGCTCCGTTGTCCGCTATACTATATTAAAAGAAGCTCTTTGACAATGTTTACCCAGTTTTAATACAGTTAGTAAAACAATTTTGTGGAAACAAATTAAATTGAATATGACCTAGGGAACATCAAAAGGAGAGCATACATATCTCTTAAAAGTCGGCAACGACAACGTGACCCTGCAAGTGCTAGGGGTATCCACAGACAGAGAACCACTTATGTAAGTGTAACCGTTTTCCTTAAGTCAATAATTGAATAATGAAATGTATAAGCCCACTGAGAAGAACTAGCGAAATAAACTCAGTGGTTGTAATTTTTTGCATCCGTAAGATACTAAAAATATACTTAAAAACAAAAATTAGCTGTGAGAATGCCTGGCATACGCCTTATTCCCAAGGCGTGAGATCATTTACAAAATCATTAATACTAGTATGATTTATCATACAAACGTCCCTTAATAGCTGTTTTTAATTTATTTACAGAAAGATTTTGAATGCAAAATTTGTATGAATATGTTAATTCTACTCGTTATAATATACAGAAACAAAGAACGCACCCAAAGCTCACAACAACCTAGAAATCCCATAAATATGAATAACTTCGCTTTTTTCGCTGTATATTATTTACCATTTGATAGCCTCATAGCTTTATGGTTTAAAAGTGTACCATGAAGCGAGAGGTATGGGTTCGAATCCCGGTCCGGACAGTTATAATTTAATTTATAATTTATACGGTATATAAAAGATCTTGATAGTGGCCGGGCGAATGTCTTAATACTGTCGCACTCTTGGGAGAGCCAAGGTGAAGCATATGATGACGCACTGATTGAGCCGACTCATCCGAAGTGATACCACGGGATCACAGAATACTCAGCGTGAAACGATACTTGTACTGTGTTTCGCAGACTGAGTGAGCAACACAACCAATGTGCTCTTTCGCCCATGGGCGGCGGAGTTCTCTTACCATATAGGAGACCCACCTGCTCCGTTATATACTAAAGAATAAAAAAAACAAATATATTTCGTTTTGAATTTTATTGAAATAAGTAAAACACCTTGAAGTGTGTTTACATATTTCACGAAGGACTGTTGCGACCTAGTTTTTAATTTTTATTTTGTAAACTATTTCACAATCCATAATAGTACTTAAATTTGGCAGTAAATAAATGAATCCAATCTGTTGCAACTGCACTATATCTACTAGTTTAAGCACTGTTTGTAGTTTATACAGAACACCAGAGAGAAACAGTAATGTGTTTCTCAGAGTGAGTCAGGATATAGGAGGCCCTTAAGCGTAAAAAGCCGGCAATGCAACCAAAGCGCGGAATTTGGCGCAGTTGTTCATGGACGGTGGGGTTCTCTTACCTTAGAAGACCCACCTATTCCGTTGTCCACTATAACATTAAAAAATAAACTTTTAATTTATTAATTTTTATGTAATTTCGATGTTGTTCTGAGCTTTGGGCGCGTTTTTCTCGAACCTCTTTTGTTAGATTAAAGAGCCCACAGTCAAAATATTGAATAGTCTCCTCGTACGAACCTTCATCATCAGCCGTAAAACCTTCTCTACTGGACATAGGCCTCCCCCTTGGACTTCCATGAAGACCTGTCGGAGGCGACCTGCATCCAGCGTGTTCATACTTTATGAACCTTCATACAAGGTAAGTATTTTTTAAAACAATCCCTTTTCAAGTCAAGAGTTTAAAAGCGTCGGTATCTATACGCAAATGGATTATAAGGATCACAAGTTCTTTAACCTCAAAACAAAATAGGTGCTTTATGATAGTTCCAGAACAATTCCCTGATCGAAATTTCTGGAACAAATCTCGTTCATGACACTTCTACACTGGCCGATGGCAAAAAATTACAAACGATTATATCGCTCTATGTAATTTAAACTAAAAACTTTTCAATTATACTTTTGTTTTTTGTCCATTTCAATGACTTATGCTGAGATTATAATAAATACGAAATAGGTATACATAGTCAAAATTATCATCCTAAATTTTACGATGTATATCGATTTAATATCGATGTTATTATACTCGTTAGTACATTTCGTATCATATCTTAGAGGCTATAACGTTCAATGTTATGTTTTTTTAATATGTATATAGAAAAGAAACAAAAAATGCCAACAAATCGACACCACTTTCTTTTAAGTTATAAATTCATGAAAGTAATTATAAATAGTACGCACTTTGTGAGTCTATCGATTTTAGACCAACAATGCAGTATTTTTATATTAAGCAAGAATACTGCAGTTATATTGCCTGTATTTCTAGACATTCATCAACATAAACATCTCTTTTAAGGATTAAAAACAAATTTAATAATCAAATAACCTATACGTATTTAAAAACTACTTCGTATTTAAAAAATCTCAGGACTCTAGTTACGTTGGGAGATGAGCGAAAAGTCTTAAAAAAACTTTATTTTTTAATTACAACCGAACATTACAATAAGTGACTTAGAACTACTCAAAAAATACAATGTTTAATCTTAAATACTATGGTGCGGAGGACCGCGGGGAGCGCGACTGCTACGGGTAATACATTCTCATAAATTACGTTTAATATAAACATTTTTAAAGGTCTAATGGTTTCAGCGATACTGTAGACTAACATTACCATTGTGCGTTCTCTGAACTAATAAGGAATCGTTTTAATATAATAAGTTATCCTTGGGATGCGGGATATTATGATGATGTGACTCTCTACATGTTTAATTTTTGTCTTAGACACAACTTTTCAATAATTCTTAACACCTTAAATTTGTCTTCACATTATGCGGAAAATACCTAAATCACATATCTCGTGATTGAAAGGTAATATTTTTTAAACAAGACCTCTTTTCTCACATACCACAGGCCTATTATTATATAACTATAACATATATAGATTAGATTAACATAGATAGATATTGATTGGAAAGATAAATGTATCAAGTTACAAAACAAGTTTACTGTTATAAACAAGCAATAAATATAGTCGAAATTATTTCTTTCATATTCTTAAGTATACATTTGATGAACCATAACATTTAAATGTATAGTACGTTAATTACGTAATTATTGTGCTAAGATTGTTATATTATAGAATGCTTTACCAGTTTCTCTTCTCACGATACTTAGCGTACTGCGCATGTGCTACACCGTGACAATAATATTATTGCTTTCATCACATTATTTTAATTCCACTAATATATTATTAACTTACCCGTATTTTATCATAAGCGTTGTCTAACTCCAACTTATGCACAAATGGATTCAAGATTTCGGCTCGCATTCCGTCAGGCGAGAAAGTTCCCTTTTCACAGCGCTTTTTACCATTCATTTTCACAAAACCACTTTTACTCTTATGCCTTGAAATAGTTGTAAATTAAAATACGCTATTCAAACACATTTTAATAAGATCCTTTAAAATAAATTAAGAATACTAGCGCGAATACAAAAATACGTATTAATTTCAAAGGAGTTGTCGAGCGCAATGATTGACGTGCATCTCTACTAAAGAGAGAATTGAGACTGATTAGAATTTTTGTAAAGCTGTATTCGTTCCCGAGTAAAGGGTACGCCACCTAGTACCGAGTAACGAAACGTTACTCAAATATATATTTCGTTACTCGCATGTTTCGTAGCTTGACAACACACACTGTAGTATGTAGATACACAATATTTTTTTTACTGAAATGTCGCAATTGCGGCGCTCTAGATTTAATTTCAATCTGAAGGTCTCTCAGGATCTATTATATCTTTTAAACCTGTATTTTTGACTTCCTTGACGTTTCTGATTTTGTATCACAGAGTCAATTTGTTGCCTATAGATTGAATGTTAATTGTCAATATATAATTAGAGTGCGATCCACTAGACGCTCACAACGCTCAAAATGTTCACAAAGCCGTTCCACATGACGACCACGGTCGTTGTGAGCCTGGCGAAAATTATGACGTCACTAGTGACGTTTTCGTTGTAAAGGGTGGATGAAAGAGGATGTTCAGAATGCGCAGGCAACGATATAGACGATTTGATGCAATGTTTGAAATATTATGTCATTTATAACATGAAGATGGCAACGACAAAAATTGTTTTATACGATTCTGATCTAGATATTGCTGTGGAAGCGTATGTTTCTATGTAAACTCAAAAAATAAAATGTAGATTTTTTTATTAAAATTAAGTTCGCTTATAATTTTTTGCCAAGTATGACATGATTGTAACCTAACCTCTCCAAGCTTTTATTTTGATTTTTTGAACTTGTGAGCATGATCGTTCTGAGCGTTCAGTGGAATGCACTGCATGTAGTTCTTGCAGTTTAGTAGTCTGTAGTAAATAAATCACACGATACGATTGTGGTAGTTTTCGAATTTCACTTTTCTTTCATATTTTCGTAAATCGGACATGCGTATGTAATAATTGTTCATAATAACATATATTTAGAAACTAGATAGCTCCGTTAGTGCTAACTATAAATACTACTTGAGACAACGTGCGTAAAGAAATGTTGGAAGTGCAGGTACAGAATCAAATTATCGACTTCTTCTCATTTTTAGAAGATTTTTATATCGCATCTAAATCTTGTTTGAAAAGTTGCCAAAACCACGCCATATCCATAAATAAAATAATACGCCGCTGCAGAAATATTAAAGAGTGAGTTGATATTAAAATTAACAATAGATTTTAAATTTCCAAAATTTGTACCAATACAATTAAACATATTTGTTTGAGGTTGCAACGTTCGTCCTATTTTTCTTTTTTATATATAGAATTGTTGATAGAGTCAATTTTAAACGCTATTCAAGTTTTAGGTTATAATTAAAAATACCATGAAGATGATATTTTTTACATTCTTGCAAGAAGTTTTGTAATTATTTAATTAAATTAACATGTGCATCTTTAATATCTTTGTTACTGTGACTTGATATTATAATTAATAGATAGATGTTAAATGTCTGACATTCATACCAATATAATTAAATATATGCTCTTTCAATGTTCATGGTATTTTTTAGTACAAAGATTTTTTTTTATTAAATCATTGTTTACCTTTTTGATAGAGCCATTTTAAGCTAAAATTTTCAAACCCCATTCATTTTTTAGTTTATAATTAAAAATACCATGAAGACAATATTTTTACAATCTTGCAAGAATTTTTGTATTTATTGAATGTAATATACATGTGCAAATTATTATTGTCTTTGTTTCTTTTCAGAGTACAATTTAAAGATACTTCATTGGCAAAATTTAGAGGACTTCAGAGGAAATTACTATCTATATTTCACCAACAGATCAATTTAGATATTGTAGAAATTCAACATCAATTGTAAGTACACAACAAGGTATTGTTTTATAGATGTGATCAGGAAACAAAATAATTTCTAAATACTTTATAATTGTAACAATGATATTGAGTTTTACGTTGCCTACATTATTGGGCAGAACCTTTACAACTTTTTACATAATATCCCAAAAGAGGCTACTGCAATCCTTATAAACTTTTTCTGGCCTGTGGAAACTCCATCTTACATCACCAAAGCCAATTTATTGGATCTTAGTTATTAACATAAAAATAAAAAGTAAATTTCTCAATAGAAGCTTTATTGTTGTATGTTACTTACTTCAATTATAATTATAAAATTCTGTATTATTTAAATTTCAGTTCAAAAATAGAAGAGCTTTTTGAAAAACTCTGCCACAAAAATCAAACTCTTCATGAAAGTTGTAGAACAATTGACTTGAGTCTAACAACTCCTTTAGTGCGAGGGACATCTCTTCAACCACCTC
Organism: Delias oraia; assembly: GCA_018230265.1. Lineage (NCBI taxonomy): Eukaryota > Metazoa > Arthropoda > Insecta > Lepidoptera > Pieridae > Delias > Delias oraia. The sequence goes on from DWCF01006422.1 coordinate 11,333, forward strand.
TCCATCAAATATTACTGTTTGCCTCAGAATCTATTACTTTTGGAAGTCAAGTAGTAGCTCAAATAGAGACATCATTATCTATTCTATCATTCAAACAACTTGATACTGCTAATTTTCACGATAACTTTAAGTTCCCATCAAGGTGGAATCAAAGAATTCTTGAAATACTAGCTTACACATCTTTCTGTTCAAAAAACGAAATATAAAATGGATTTATTAGGGTCCATTCTAAATTCAATGCAAAAACCACCAACGGCAAGTGAAGCACAAAAAAATGCAATGAGAAAGCATAAGGAAGCTTGTGAAAAGAAGCAAAAGGAAGAGAAAATCATGATTAATAAATTCAGACAGAGAGTTGAAGAAAAGATAAGTAACTTTATTAAAGATGGTACAAAACCACATTTACAATTTGATCCAATGGATCAAATGTATAGGTCAATCATAAGGGAGGTTGCAGAAACTGCAGGTGTTCAAGTTATTTCTTTTGGTCAAGAGGGGATTGATAGATATTCGGTTATTTATTTAAAAGACAAGGGCCCGTCTGAGGATGAACTTACAGTACGGAGAAGTGGTAGTATATGGGATGAAGAGAAAGCAGTTGAAATGGCTAAGAAACGAGAATTTGATAAGATAGCTGAGCAAGAAGATACTATTGAGCGGGGTAGAAAGCGCAAAAACAAGGAGGAATTGAGCGGGACATTCTATAAGCAGAAATATGCCCATCTTATTGGTCACGATGCAGCGCTCGACGCAGCACACAAGACAAATGTAAATAAAAGCTATGGTGAAGTGCCGAGTGAAAATAAAAAAGATCAAAGATCTATTGAACAGACGATGGCAGATATAAAAGCTAAAAAAATGAAAAAAATTGAGACTGATAGGCAGTTGGAAGGTACATAGGGTACTTTATTTAGGAATACCATAGTTTAAATAATATTTGTGTTCTTAAAGTGATAACTGACTAGTATAAATTGTAAGTATGCATGAAAATTATTATAATATAACCTATTTAAAGGTTAATATCTTGGTTTACGCTTACGATGGGTCTAATGGAGAAGCTCAGAGTCACTCAGCGAGCTATGGAGAGGGCAATGCTCGGAGTCTCG
>DWCF01006423.1:0-12438 GCA_018230265.1 Delias oraia
AACCTCGGCTTGAACCGTCGCGGCGACGTTGGCCGCCTGGGCGGCCGGCCGGAAGCTCACCGGAGTGCGCTTCGCGACAAGTATCGGTCCTCGCCCCCGCTTCCAGCTCATTTATTTAGAAAATTATCCACCCGTATAGATGATAGTGTGAAGTCAAACACTAGTGCGCTCCAGGAAGTAAATAAAGTACAAGTAACGCCATCTGATGTCAACCATCAGAACAAGAAATGAATATAATGCCAGATTGATACTTGACTCGGTTAAACAACGGTGGCAATTTATTCGATGGTATTTTGATACTTCTCCTACGAAACCTAACAAGTGCATTAAAAATCAAAGGTCATCCAATATTCTATTTATCTTAAAAGCAATAACTCAGAGTTCTGAGTGATTTATCCTTTATCGACACCTTGCTACGAGAGTACAAATGTAGCGCGATCCATTCGTCGTGATACTGAAACATATCAAACCATACTAATAGTTTTAACTAGGTTTAGTAAAAATATGGCCACTAGGGACGGAACACCTACCCTAGATGAGTCGTCTGCCTATTTCTCGGCCCTTTTTTAAAAAATATTTTTAATTTTACACTTATAGATTAATGACATGTGTGTGTCTAAGTGAATGATCTCACGAAGTACAGGTTTGTAAAATCTTCAAGGTATTCGGGCTAAAGCCAAATTAAAAAGCAACTCCTAAACGCTTATCACTGTTCTGTGAGGTAGCTCGAAAAGTGTCCGTAACAATGTGTCACTCTCTCTCGCTCACTTGCAGTTGTTGTTACGAAACGAGCCAGAATAATAAAGATCTGCTTTTAGCAAACTATATAAATAAATGAAACGCGAACGTAAAGTAGCAAGACATGAGGGTCGGACAGTTATCTGACCACACAAAATTAAGCCTCATCGACGGAGCAATCTCCCGCAGTTCAGTAGCAGAGGTCAAATTGTAATTTAATTAATTTTACGAATTTTCACATCACCTATGAATATCTGCGTATCAATTTCAGAAGGCCTTTTTGCTTTTTAAAATGACTCAGCAATTTATGACGCGTTTTAAGAAAAGCCACGGCATACATCGAACATGTTTGCTATTTTTTGTTAACAGAACTAAAAAAATTAAAATTGAAGACTAAATGTGATAGGAATTTATAACTGTAAAATTTTAATTATAATTCTAAGAGTTTTACTATTACAGGCAGTATAGAGAGAAATAATTTGGAAAGAAAGTCAAGACGGAGCCAAGCTCAATCGTTGGAAACCATTAATCATAGAAACAGTAGCAACAATATTGTAATTAAACATCCGCCCCGAACCTAATCGGAAAGTTTTATTCAACTCATTAGCACACTACACGCACCTCGCTTTTCATCTCCTAGTTTTCATCACCTACATGGGTTTATATTCGTTGTATTCAGTTCTTTTTATTCATATTCCGACACTCTTACGTCACGTTAGCTATCGCCGAGAAAGATGGAACAAACTGAAGAAGGAAAATTTGTACTTTTTTCTATGTTGTAATTTGTAGGTAGTTTTTATTATGACAGTGAGATTCCTTTTGTGTGGAGCTTGTACCGATGGTACGGTGCGATGCCACGCTTTTGATACACCTCAGACATTGTCCTGAAGAGTGTTTGAATAGTTCTCTGAAAAGCATTTGTGACGAACAAGTGAGGCGGTGGTCAGAGATGTGGATCGCGGCGGCTTCTCAGCGAGCGACGCATGTTTCTGCTCCGCTGCGTATCCATTACACGCAACAATTGAATAACTAAATCCCGCCTAATACTGCTGTGCAAACAACCTCGACGCCGACGCGTTCGCAAAAAATAAGCAAAGCGGCGCCGAATGGAGCTGGCGCGCTCACAGCCGTGGCGGCTTGCTGCGACTCAGAAAATACAATAGCTGTTACGGGTTTCCATTATCTGCGTCCGACTCTTAACATCTTTTCGATGTATATAATAGATCAAACAATCATTTCGAACAAATTAATCTTCATTTAGAGAAAAAATGTTTCAGATTTAACCAACGAAAAGAATCAATTTCACTTGCATTGATTACCTTCAAGGCTTTGTTCCACGCATATTTCGTAATCCTATGGTGAATATTCACCAAACTCGAGAGTACAACTGCGAACTGGTGTCAATTTTCAGCTGCTTTTACTTGTATCAGGCTAAATTATAATACATGTTGTATTTTTAGGACTTTACAGGGTGAATTTTTCCTCAAAATATATGTTTTTGATGATAAAAATATTACAATAAATAACTACACATATTTCTTATAAATAATACTAAAATTTTCAATAATAATGGACTTTCTCCAGGTATAAATTTGCTTTTGATACAAGTACAATTTTTTTTACTTTCTAGACAGTCTTATGATATACTTATGTGTTTCTTAGATGTCTTTCGCTAACATATTTGGTGAGTGTTTGATTTTCGCTACTATGAAGAATTGGTAGGCTCAGGGTAACTATGTAATGGAATGATCGTTGTAAAGGTTAAAGGGTGTGGTTAGCACTAAGCACCCAATGGGTGTGGGGACAGCGCACGAAAAAGGCTTCGTTTAGTAATGGCCGATATTAAGTACTCCCCCACGCTACGAACACATTATTTGTACGAGGTAAATACATTTCAAAGTAGACATCGTTAGGTATATATCTGTGTATTCAACGTCAGATTATGAGATCGAATAAAAAAAACTACATTTTTAAATCTTACATAAAGAAGAGCAGTTCTTGAATAAAACTATTATTTTCGACGTTAATAGGCCCCCCTAATAATATATAAATTCCGAATATTAATACATATGTAGGTAAAAGATTGCAAGCACAGCCTAAAATATTAACCCTGCTGAGTTTCGTGACTTATCTGTTAACAGTCTGTAACTTTAATTATTAAGACATAATTGGCAATTTGAAATTAAATTCTTTGACCGCAATATGTTGTTCTATACTTTCTATGGAACGCCAGCCTTTGCCATAAGCTTGCCTTTCTAGATAACTGCATTGAAAATCTACCTTCGACTTTAACAACTGGTATTGCAATAAAAAATAAATGTACGAATGTGGAGCCAGTTCGCTTAGCTCATGCGTGGGTTGCGTAATGTTGGGACAAAGAGCTAAGCGCGGTTATCCGAAGCCGTAATTGTTAAAAGCTTCGCCGCCTTTGACGGGCCGCTCTGCTGGTACCTACTGAGCGGCCCTCTTGCGGCGTGTCGGTTCCTAATTGCGTACAGATACTTCGCATCAAAGCTTTCTTTGGCGAAATGAGAAGTGGCTGACTCATACAATTTTATATTGTGCAACGCGAATCGGCTTCAATGTAACTCACTTGAAACAAAGCCTTACTATCAATCTCTGACTGACGTGCGCCTATTTTAGAATCGTAAGAGAAAAAGAGGAGCTACCTAACACGACAAACAACTCGATGACGACATAGCTCAACGGTCTCGTAAAAGCGCAGATCCTCAAGTGTTACGTAATAGAATTTGGACTTATTTCTAACAAAGCGCCAGCGAATAAGATTGTCAGTCAATTATTTTTTTATTATATAGCGGACAACGGAGTAGGTAGATGGGTCTCCTATATGGTGACAGAACACCGCCGCACATGAACAACCGCGCCACATCCGCGCATTGGTTGTGTTGCCGGCTATTTTTAGTCGGCTGTTTGTGTTGCCGGTTGATATCAGAATAGGAACATTTTGAGCTTGAATTAGCATAGCCTTAGTAAAGACCAACCAGATTTATAAAATATGTCTAAAGATTTAATAAGAATTTCTAAAAATCACTGCCAACAAAATGGCTGCAAGGCGCAAGAGTCTTGCAGGCTTGGTCTTGGCTTTGCATTTGGGCAATACTAGTAAACTTATACGTCACTGCACCAATACACAAGGAACAAGGCCCATAAGTTATACCTACCTAGATGTAACTTATGAAAGAAATGTGGGTACAGATCCGTGTGCGAGAGCGGTGTTCTCATATGAAGAATCGGCTTTTAAATTTCAATTTTACAGTTAATCAGGCAGAAAATAATTGGTGTTTCGTAAGCGGAGACGGCCGTGTTGGGCCGGTGTAGGAGCGAGCGATATCCCGATGGGCACAGTGGGCCCGCGCCGGATTATCCTACAAAGAGGCACCTCCCAAGACGAGTGGCTGGCCTAGAGCTCGCAAAGGCGCGCCGACAATCGCTTACGCGGCCAGTACCTACGCAGGACAATATTGTCACTTAAGATTTGCTACGAATAAGACGGCTTCATGATCACCTCTTTTCGGAAGAACTTTGTCGTCGAAGTGAAAAGGGTCTCATCGATGCGTATTAGTAATGCAGCCTTTTATTCAGATCACTTACTTTTGCTATTATGCCTGGGTGATACATCTATTTAATTTATTAAATAATCTATTTAAAATAACATATATCGTTTGTTTGTGTTGCTTAGAGCTATTTGCGAGTCCTCCTGAGCCGCCCTGTTCTTCTTGTCTGATGCTCCTTTTTCCTACTCTGGGGAAAAGTCGTAAGAAAGTGTGTCGTTATAATCTTTTTTTATTCCTCGTCACTGAATTTTTAGTAAATACAGTTTGTTTTTATAATATTTCATCTTTTGTATTTATTCAGTTATTAAAATATGGGTTTTATATTTATATAAATTGTTTAAAGTCCTACAGTTCAACATTTCATCAAGTGAGTATAGATATAACTTCTGTCTTCACCACCCAAGCTGTAGATGTCTTCATCTTAGTTTAAATATGATCTTACATTAAAGCTTCTTATACTTACCTATAGTGATTTATGAACCGCGCCACAGTCGTGCATAGTTGTGTTGCCGGCTTTCTACGAAGTCTAAGCGGCACTTTTAAGGCCCTCTGATATTCTAGCTCATTCTGTGAAACACAGTACAAGTACCGATTTACGCTGTGAGCCCTTGGTATCACTTCGGATGAGTCGGCCCAATTAGCGGCTCAGCATAAGCTTCAATATGGCTCTCCCAAGGGCCGACAGTATTAAAACACTTAAGCCCTTCCAGAGACCGAACAAATTATAAATTAAATTATAATTGTCCGGACTGGGATTCGTACCCTATACCTCTCGCTTCTTGGTAAACTTTTTTAACCAGTTTTGTGAATGATCGATGCCTAAGGGACAATAGATTTATTCGCACTTGCAGCATGACGCGATTCAAACGTAGTGACGTATAAAAAGGAGAGAACAACCTCAATCCGAATAGCTGCTATCGTAATTAAATTGTGTTACTGATGATTTATTTTCGTTACATTCTTGAGGTTCGTCGAGAGCGATCCTCGCTCTCGCTCCTGACAGCGGGACTTGAACCCTGCACCTCACTGTCACAGCACGTCTACGCGTACCGCACGCAACACAACCACTCGCAAATATTTCACAGATAGATGTACTTTGCTTTTTTTGTATATCTAACACGCAGTGGATGGACTTCCTGATAGTAAGAGATCTCCACTGCCCATGGAACAAGCGCGCCGCAATCTACGCTTTAGTTGTGCTGTCAGTTTCATATATCACATGCCGGGTCTTTGAAATAGACGACCACTTAGGAAAGGACGCGCTCTTTCGCGCACCAGCCTATTTTGCCAGCTCGCAACATCACTTCCACGCAAGAACTCGTTTCAGCTGCCCATGTGAGCAGCACGTCAGCCATGGCGTGAGGGCACGAATAAAAAAGCGATAAAGCTTATTCTGCGCACGGTATGCGCACACGCATGGGAACGGGAGCTTGGCGTGCGCAGCGTGACGCCAATCTGTTGGAGCATCTCGCCGTCTGACAGCCTCCGCTACATAACGTCCTTGTCACGCTGCCTGCTGCAGGGAAGCTATTCACGTCGAAATTGAACCTACTACTGGATTTTAATGTTTACAAAGTCTTCATGAAATACCGATCAATATATATATATATTGATCGGTATTTATATATATATATATATATATTGATGACGGCTTCTATGACTACTTCGTTGAACTATTCTTTGTGCCTAACCATATTAAAGAGAGGAAAGAAATGGATACTTCTTCAAGATGGACTTTCGAAGGACTCCAGTGTCAATGCGATATTGTTTTTGAATTGTTGGGTTTTAATTATGATATACCTAATATACAGATAATTTAGCTGATGTGAGTATAGAATGATTAGAACATTCAAACACAAAATTTCAACCTTCTATTCTGAATTCATCAAACAAACTAAAGAAACAGAGCTATTTCTCTTCCTTCTTCTGCATTTCACCTTCCTTCAACTTCTGCTTCATCTTCTCCAACTGTTCCTTCTGCTTATTGTGGAAGAAGAGCTCTTCCTGCGCTGCGCCGTACTGCCCCAGCCCACCCCCCGACTCCCTTACCGAGCCTCCCGCTCCTCCGCCCTTGCCTGCTCCTCTCCCCAAAGAGCCCGAGGGAGAACCAGAGCTCACTAGAGACAATCTCAAAGTGCGACATCCTGAAAGAATATCTTTAGCTCCAATGAAAGAGAACCTTGTGCACTGTGAGCGACAAAACATGGTCCCACTCGTATTTTTTTGTATTTTGTTTTATGATTTACAAGTGACGTTGTCTTTTATTTGACGAATGTGGCGTTGGCAAGGAGGCTTACATATTTAAAACTTTTTAAAGTTGCTTCGAGTGAATTTATGGCTTATAATTTATTTATATTAATCCACAATTTTAATGATAGGAGTGTGAAGTGAACTATAGACTCACAGAATACCAGCTTGTTATTGTAGTATTTGTACATGTTTTTTGCTGGGTGACGTACAAAAGCCGGCAACTACAATTGAACTCGGTGACCTCTTATCGTCGAAGACTTATCGCGTACTCGACTATACCATGAGTCCAATGAACCAGCCACTTGGAGGGATCATCTTGATATCTTGCGACTCCAAACCTTACGTCACTTCGTAATAGATCTTTGACAAATAGCGAGCATCACGATGATGGTTAAGATCGAAGAGAGATCTCGAAGCTCAAGTCCCAGTTTGGGTTATTCCGCATTCGTACGTAGTGACCTATTTTTTCGAATAATATGAAACTTACTTTTGTTATTGCCTTCAAATTCACTGTCAACATGGTGATATGCTTATCCTGTGTCGGCGAATAGATAAAGACATTATTCTTAACACTTAACAGCCATGCCTTCATTATGGTGCGAGAAATATTTTACGAGCTTTTAACGCGTTCGTTGAAATTGAAAAATTTACGCTAATTTATTAAAATCGTACGAAGTCGCGCTAATTAGGTATACGCGGCGAATAAATGGGTGACGCGCGGTTGCGGACATCGCACCTCGCGCGAATGGCTTGACGGAACATGGATCTCGTGGGAGTGAGTAGTTCGGTTTCATCTAATCTCATTTAAATTATGACGTTGTTCACACTCGCTAATCTCGCGAGATTTCAGAACTGGCATTTTTTGTGTTGAATTTTCCATTTATTGAAGCCATTTGCTTAGTGTGGCAGATTTCAAAGGTAGCGAACGCACCCGCGGCCCAGCAATCCACGAGCAACACTTGTCATAAAATAAACTATATAACTAGATACAGATTAAATGAATTTGGCTTAGTTTTACAATGCTACAATTCCTTTTTGATATATGTACATATTTTTAAGTTTCAAACGAAGAAAAGCACATCAAAAAATACTTGTCGAATTTGATTGATCGATTATAAATGAAAAATGATTATTTTTTATTAACATTTTTTTTTCTTATAGATAATATTGCTGCTAGTGTTCGTAGCTTTATCGCAATGTGAACCGTGAGTAGCTTTCCCGTTTTCTTTCAACTGAGAAATAGTTCATCCGTTCATTTCATATACAGATTAATTATAAGGTTTCTGGATTGTTTGTTTTTGTAGCTCTACCTGTTTCCCTTTGCATACCCATTTATCTAAATTTTTAATCTTATTTTGTGTTTACAGTAATGTGGAGTTGCCAACCGTCTTCTTGCTTCTCAGACACATTCTGGCTTTTGTCGTGTCCGAGTAATCTTCGATAGCTTCTAAGTAATGAAATGAAGTATTAGAGTAATGAATAATAATCAAATTTAAATATTGATGATATACCACTACGTACCCACTGTTTTGATAAACGATTTGTTCTGGTTATTCAAGCCTGAGATACTTTAAGAAATTGTGCTTGGCAACTCTACGATGACGTGTTAATCTAAACATCAAAATGATTAATAGTTACCATAGCGAATAAATGTACACAGGTCAGGAAGGATTAAGTTACTCGGCGCCGCCGGGCACGCGGAGGCCATGACAGCGCCGCTCACGCCGAATCCGCGGTGTTTCTGCATGCCTCCGAGCCCCGTGAATCTAGGCAAAGTTTCGGAATTCCTTGACTCCTACTCGTCCTTACTGTACAAAAGATTAGTCGTCTACTTCTTTCAAAATGAGAATACGGGTACATACACTGCCTACATTCCCAATAGAGAAAAACAACGCGCCTTCCCCGACTTAAATTGTGATAGAACGGACACGTTCATAGACGGCTATATAGGTGATATGGGAAACTTCTTGTCGATGATTCTCAACAACCAACATTCTTGGCAAGAGGTGAGGCTATTACCGCAAACGACGACACCCACCCCATATTCTCCGCCGGAGCCTTGGAGCGAGGATTCGTTTGATAATGATGAGATTGACACGCGTCTAGACATGGCCAACTATTATTTGAACACACTAAAAACGTTTAAAGATACCAAACCAATATTCGGCAGCCTCACGGGTGCAACTTTAAAAGAGAAACTGCTGCAACTGAAACGATTGCATCCCGATGTCTACAGTAAATTCATGACACAAATAAGAAAGAGTTATCCCAAGTGGCTTATCAGTGGAAGTGTTACCCGCTTCAAGCCAAGCCGCTTCCCCTTCGACGTGATTGTCACCCCACAAATGAACGGGAAAAGAGTGATTATCCATGGCCAGATACTGCCGCATGTGAAGGTGCAAGACCTTGAAGTCTTCACTCCGAATTATGACAGCATCAGTGAGCTGTATCCCGATCTCTATGGTAACGGCACCGTATTGGTAAAGCAATGGTTTGACATAATTTTGAAAGGACTGAACAAGAATCTCGACTTTGTCGGTGAAAGTTTTGACGAGGCATTGCTCAAAGAATTTCTTCTGAATGTCAAGAGCAGACAGAAATTTTCTATTGACCTCGACGGCAACGTTAAGGATTCTAGTGGAAGAAAAATTCAATTATCTAATTTCATGCTGCGACCGATACTCATCGGAGAATCCCACTTGATTAATAGAGTTACGAAACGTGGTTTATCCCTTATAACTCCCGACATAGTGTTCCTTGAAGCTCTTCTCGTATCGGGAAGAACTACCAAAAGTCTGGGCATTGTTCCGGTCTCGCATGTACTCACAGGTCACAACAAAGGCGTCATCACAGAAACCACTTCCGTGCAAGTTATCGAAACGATTACGCAGTGCGAGAACGGCGTGTGCAAAAGCAAGAAGGTCTGCAAGAACGGCCAAGGCGTCGAGGAGCCGTGCACCTGCGACCACGACTCTTGTTCGGATCCACATGTTGTAGTGCCGGTTCCTAGGCCTGTGCTGCCGGACCCCTTTATATTTTTGGATAAAAGCGGCAATATCAATTCTCCAACTGACACAGCTAACTCTGAAGAAGATTTGGGCATCAGAATTATTGGTGGTAATGCAGCCACTAATAGTGGAACTCCAGTGAGTGTAAAAGGTAGATCGGGACAATAATTTCTTAGAATTACAAATTTGTCGACTCAACATATGACCACGGATTATTTCGAAGGACTCTGAGTATATATAACATAAATTGTGGTGCATTCATTTTATATTTTTATTTAATATCTTTTCCATCTCCATGTTTATTTATTAAGAAAACTGTTTTCTTTAATACACATCCCTAAATGACAATATATTGGGTGCCAAGTTTAACAAAAACTTTGTAATTCAATGAATTCCCGTAAGGAATTCCGTTCTATCATAAATAACACACAATATAATCAATGGAAAATTGTAAGTTGCCCGTAGCTGGAAATTTTTGAATACTTAAACAACCGCACTCTTAGGAGATTCAATTAGTTTTAAAATCACGCCATCTCTACTACTACTACGGTATCTTGAGAACTGTGCCTGTGTTCCGTTGCAAGGTTTACGCTGTACTGCAAGTAGTCGCTAGATGACTCTATTAAAAATAGTTAACATGTTCAATGGGATGAAATAGTTGCTAAATTCATAATCTCCCATGAGATTTCCGACATAATTGCGTTATAATTTGCAAGATCTACATCGTCGTTGAATTAATTTAACCCCTTGCAACATTGTTGTGTCAAGTCAATACTGTGGATAAAAAATCAAGTTGAACAAGTTTAGCCCAGATGAAACTTGAAGTTCAGTCTGTTCGTAACGGCGTGCGTTGCCTGACGCGCCGTCCATTGTTTTAAGAACTAGGAAACCGCGAATTTACAAGGACAAAAGTTACGCTTTCTGAGAGAAAAAGTTTGAAATTAAATTAATTCTAACATCATCTAATCGCGTGTTTCGTGACATTTTGATTGGTGCATAATGCAGTTCGTATAATTCGCTATTAATGTTTGTTTTGTCGTGATTTCGCGTCCTGTTGCCTATTGTTTGTGATTGGGTCAACCTGTGCTTTACTCATTGAGAATGTTATTACCGATTTTACATTAAACATCCCTGATTTCACATTATTTCATGGGATTTTGTATCTGGTAAGTTATTAAAAAGTATTCTAAATATATTAATTAAAACCTAGGTCTTGAAATAAACTTTCGGCTCTATTTTCTCTTGTGCTAATTCATTTTATAACCGTCTCTAATATATTTTCTTCGACTGTGATTCCAAAGCACAATTTCAATCACAATTTTGCTTTGAAGATATGTAGGTACCGGCTAATACTAGCTGGTTTTATTTATTTGCGGTTCTTCAGACTTGAAGTAGACCGATGCAGCATTCTTATTCGATTATTATTTGGTCAATTTACCCTGGAAGGTTAGTTTCAAATAAGAAAGATATTTTCGTATCTTTTACGACGATGCGTGCAAATATCTATTTCGTAACTAGGTATAATAACTGCCATGAGTTTTTGTTGTCATTAATTATAATACTAAGGTGATTCGCGATGTATCTCGAGATTCTTATTACACGAGACACCACATCCCGAACCGGAGATGGTACGTAGGTACTGTCTTCTAAGCAATAGTATCCGATTACGAAGCTGATACCAGTTAGTAAGTAATTATGTAAATTTTTGACAACTTTAATTGAGTCTCAAATGACAACTTCGTAATGTACAATCGGATATGAAGTATCTACGCTGTCAGATTAAAAAAATAAACTTATATTGTCGTTCTTTGTTAGAAAAGAAACAAATAAAGTTTGTTTTAATATAAAATAAAATCAATAATCTTGTACTGTGTTTCGCAGAGTCAGTGAGGATATCGGAGGCCCTTAAAAAGTGCCGCTTAATCAGTTTAAAAATCCGGCAACACAAGAGATGCGCGGACTATGGCGCGGTTGTTCATGGGCTTTGGTGTTCTCTAACCATATAGTAGAAATAAATATCATTGTCTTACAAATATTTTTAAATTGAGTAGTTAAAATGTTTGATAGTATCAAATTTATGATTTATTTAATCGTAGGTACTTACCTATCTAATTATTTTTTTGCGAATATTTTACAAAAGGTAGTGGCTTATATGTACTTAATTTTTTTCATAAACGTTCTGATACTGGTCTTTTGCAAAAGAAGGTAATCCACGTTATAATTATTATTAAAAGACGCGTAACATGTATTCTGCATACTTCCATATAAATCCTCAAAACATATTCAACGACAATTTGATGCAGGTCGCCTCCGACAGGTATCCATCGAAGTACAAGAGAGGCCTATGTCCAGCAGTGGACGTCTGACGGCTGAAATGATGATGATGATTATTGCATAACGCCGTATTGTACCGAATTCATCAACCGAAGTGCATTTAATTTGAGGAACTTCTTGCAAAAAAGTCCTGTTAAAAGGCCACTTCTCATTTTCAATCTCGACGCGTTATCTTAAGTATCGAGAAAAAGTTAAGGAAGGCCGACATTGGCAAAGTAGCATGTCTCATTTAATTGCGGCTTTTTTCATACTTTAACGGAAAGTAAAACTTAAAAAATCATTTAAGAGACATCTAGCCCCTTACTTTTAGACGTTGCTTTAATTGCGTCGCTCATGTGCGTGTTTTGTTGCAAAAACGAGACAGAACTCTTTGAGAAAACAGCTTATTTTAACCAGCTTTAGTTAAAGATTTCGTTTACGTGCTGCCAAAGGACCAGGTGGTATAGCACAGTATAAGTATTAAGTATTGATTCACGCTGGTATTCTGTGAGATCGTGCTATCACATCTCAGAGGCGACTCAAATATTGCGTTC
>DWCF01006424.1:0-12430 GCA_018230265.1 Delias oraia
GAACACCGCCGCCCATGGACAACTGCGCCACAGTCTGCGCATTGATTGTGTTGCCGGCTTTTTACGCCACTTAAGCGTCATTTTTAAGGGCCTCCGAGAACCTCACTCACTCAGCGAAACACAGTACAAGTACCGTTTCATACTGAGTATTCTGTGACAGTATTTGCACATTAGGTTTAAAAAAACCCGGTGAAGTAAATAGTTCAAATAAATACTGATAATAAATGTTTTTATGAGAAAAAAAATTATATTTGATTAAATAGAATTTATATATATAAGTCTTACTTTTACTTTGATATAAAACGATGTAGAAGTTTAAGTATAGTATAGCTACCATAGGTTATTGAACTATATGCGTTTCATACTTCTTTAATAAAAAGATTCTAATTTTTTTAGTTTATTGCTTGTTATTTTTATTGTATAGTAAAATTAAGTAAAGCTGATCTCTTTATGGTCATTACTGAACATAGTGTCTCATATTACAGTAACTAACTACATTAACATCTTAACATCATAAATTTTAAAATATAGTGACGTATATAATATTGTTAGTGATGAAATAAGCGAATATTTCATAATAATATAAAATAAAAAAATAAATTAAATACGTAAATTTAACCCAAGATTCGTTGTCGGCTAAAAATAAACGAGTGTTTCAAGGTGAAGTTCACGCTTCTTGACCACGTATCATGTTGTTAGTTGTAAATTATAAGAAATGCCACAGACCTACTTGAAGGAACATTTTAATAAGGTTAATGCCGAAGCGATCTGACTGAATATTTGCAGGCGTGCTGGGAAACTTTAAGAAAAGAGCGTACATACTCCTTAAAGGCCGGCAGCGCAGCCGCGGCTCTGCAGGGGCGGGGGTGTCCATGGGCGCAGAACCGCTTGTCTTGGGTGAGCTTCCTACTCGTTTGCCACCAGTAATGTAAAAAATTATACTTTAACCCTAGAAAGATAATCATAATATTTAATAAAGCGTTAAGATAATAGTAACATCCCATAGACGTACCTATACCACTTTAATGAAAGTGATTTAGTTATTTATATGATTTTAAAAATTAGTTTTAAGTACAGGTTAATAAATAAAACATATAATATGTATCAGCCGTAAGACTTCCACTGCTGGACATACTGGCCCCTTGGACTTCCATGAATACCTGTCGGAGGCGACCTGCGTCCTGCGTCTTTTAGCGATCTTTATAAGGTCGTCTGTCCACCTTGTAGGTGGACGTTTCACGCTGCGCTTGCCGGTCCGTGGTCTCCACTCTAACACTTTACGGCCCCATCGGCCATCCGCTCTACGCGCGATGTGGCCTGTTCATTGCCATTTCAGCTTGCTAATTCGGCAAGCTATGTCGGTAACTTTAATTCGTCTACGGATCTCCTCATTTCTGATTCGATCACGTATCGAAACTCCGAGCTAGCCCTTTCCATAGCTCGCTGAGCGACTCTGAGCTTTGAGTGAGGCCGATGGTGAGAAACCAGGTCTCCACACCGTAAGTCATTACTTGTAACACACACTGGTTAAAGACTAAACACATTTATCTCAAATATCTTTTTTATGGTTACCACAGACAGGTTTTCAGACATTCTTCGTATTTTTGATGGATAATACCCACAATACCTTTCTAAAGGTTCTTCTTCTGTTTCTTGATGCACTGTACTTTCAGGTAGCAGTTATTTAATATTTTGGTGCAGGTATCTTTTCAAGGTCTGCTCTTCTAATCTTTTCTCCATCTGAACTGAAGTAAGCTGTGTGCTAAATTTCTTCATGAATTCTTTTCTATTCAGTGGTTTTTGATATTTGCTAAGTACTTTATGACAATAAATGACATATGAGTTAACGAAAGCTATATTTAGCATGCCATAAAATAGTGTCGTTGGCCATCTGTTGGTCATTCTAAAGCATGACATCAATGTGTTCTTTGATCGAAAGTATCCACACCTCCAGTCACACATTTTTCATCCACTCCAATTCACAATCTGAAAGTTTGATAATTTCATCGACTAATTCGTCTTCATCACTTTCCTGTGGTGAATCCTCTTCATTTCCTACCAAATGTTGTTCTTTCTCTTCCTCAGGTAATACTCTGTGACTGGTCATTTACTATAATATTATATGTACCTCAAATATAAGAAAATAAGCATCAAAACATACTTCTTGGTACCAAGTGTACTTACCGCTGCGACAGACTTCTAACGATAGCCGCAACCGACGCTTGAGTTGCCTAAGAGAAACAAATAAAAATAAATAGCAGTATTAAACCGCTCTCTACGTGTCGCGGACTCGCGGACGTGATTATCTTTCTAGGGTTACAGAAACTAATTATTACAATATATTCTTAACACTCAAAAACTGCTTACACGATTTTCTCGCATTTTTAATAATATACTCTTTTTACTAAAATGTTATCTTTTTTCAAAATTGTCTTGTAACAACAAATTCACATCGGTGAGAGAATGGCCAAATATTAAAATCATTTATTAATTAGATGGATAAAAGTTAAGCCTATAGGTTAGTACACTTGCAGTTACACCTACAGTTTTCTATTTATTTTGAATCACACATATCATCCATATTTCAACGAAAAACCTAATTAAGATATTTACCATTCATCTATTTTATTAAAAAGGAGACAGTCTGCATGACGGTGAGTAAGTGGCGCGTTATGCAGTCGCGGCCGACTGTGTGCGCAGTTAATATTAATTAGGATAGTTGGCGCCAACACTGCGCTATTCATTTAACAGTTTATAATTTAATTGACCATGGAAGTTCATGTCTAACTTAATAGAATTTAAAAATACAGAAAATCCAAACTGTTAAAAAAAAATTCAACAAATAACACCATTTGTTAATTAGATACTTTCAAATGAATATTTAAACATTGAGTAATTACTAGAAAACAGTCTTGAAATAGTAGCAGATTAAAATCAAAATTGTATGGTAAAACATTTTGAGAAAGTTTTTGTTTCTAAATTAAATGTCAGTTTGAACAATAAACCAGCTTAAACAATACTAAAAATGTATCAATAATTAAATGTCACACAAACATTTTCTAGATGTAACTCTAATATAATATAGACGATGTTGTACTGAAAAACTAAAGCTATAATATAGTTTGATATGTTATATTATATACTTCAAAGTTACCTAATCCATTTTTCTTAAAACATTAATATTTAAAGAAATTCAATTTAAATCTGCTGAAATTTAAATAAATGGCTTCTAGAGTTTTACTTATTTGATCTACATATATTTCTCGGTATTCTTATAACTGCAATGTCCATTTAAAGACTGAAAATATGTATGTGACATAATAAGAGAATAGATGTACCTAAATCCAATACATCATTGATCCTCATAACAAATTCACTCATCACCCCTGCTGATTGTAAATATAACATTTAAAAAAAAGTGAATATCATAATTATTTAGACATTTCAAATTGATGACCAAAGATAATACAATATACATTTATGAACAATATCTCTTCAATTATAAATGAAATAAATAGCATCTTATAAAGGAGAAAATTTTAATTTTATGTAAAATAAAATATTAAAAACTATTTATTTAAAAAATGTTACGGCTTTAACTTTACAATCAAAAAAATATAATATTTCAACCAATAATTTCCTATGTATGTATAAAATTGAATTAGTTTTCTAGGCTATAATGATGTCAACAGAATAGATAGAAAGATATGTTTGGACTTTGAACATGCAAAACATAAGTATTTGACATACAACCCTCCAAATTTAAGATTTATTTTAATAGTTAACCTTAAATTATTAATGCTACCGAATATACGGTGAAAAAAAACTATGACTTACCTATACAACTGAATGGAACTATTGGTGCCAGTAGTAAGAATGTATCTTAAATTTAGTGATCCAGATAACACAAAATATAGCACTTGATCGAATTACAATAAATAACTAGAATCTGATCACAAGTGAACGACAATGGCGAACTTCGTTAAATTATCACTACACTGTAATACATTATAATATGGCACATTAACTAGTGTTTAAAGGAATTTTAAAAGCTACAAAATAAACGCTTGCATCTCTACTTTTCATGGAATTATCCTGCTGTGTACTCGAAAAGTTCTTATCACAACGCATTCGACAAGCCGAGCAAACATAAGAAAAATTGACAACGAAGAGACGAGAGTTAGACTTGGATTGGAATTTGAATAAAATTAACAATAGTGCGCACGCATCTGCATTGAATTACAATTGACCAAGGATGAAAGTACAAATTGACAATTGACATGAAGTTTTGTTAGTTTGACAGTACCTTGGTTGGAGCAGTTTATGGTAACAAATGATTACTGACGTGTTTCTAACACGAAACTGTCAAAAAAACGTCAAAATATTATTGTTTGCAAAATTTTATTCAAAAACATTGTATTACTTATTTTAATTGAGTAATTTAACATTAATACAATGGCTGAAACGGAGAGACAGTGTTTTACAGGGCGAGAAGATTTAACTGATGCCAGTGGTGATCGACCAGCGAGTGAACGAGAAGCATATTTCCAAGCCTTGCGATTATGGATTCAACAGGCGCAAATGTATCAGAACTTATCATCGTGTTTTCCTTATTACATGATGAGTTTGCAAGGCATCCAAAACAACCAAACTAATGTTCCATTACTCAACAATAACTATCAATTCCAAGGACAACAATTTCCATTTCAAGTGCCAAATCCTCCAAGAGCAGCCCCTGAAACTCAGGCACCTATTCCACCATTGAGTCCTGCTGAAGGTGTTTAATTTATTATATTTACTTTTTAAAGTTATGCAGAATTTTAAAATAATTTAATTAAATTAATAATTGTACCTAAAGTGAATTCATAATCTGATTTTATTTTTTTTTTATTTTCAGTTATTCAAAGGCATGGTGGCTATGAATATGTTATTCCAGCACTATATAAGAGACTCTTAGCTGAGTTCATAGATTTCATGCTTCTTTTTATTTTGAAGCTCATAGTTACCTTCATTGCTGTTGACATGTTTGACATCATGTATGTATCAATAAAAATAAATTGTTGTAAGGATACTTTAAAGTTATTCTTGAATTTATTATTTGAATAATAAAATATATATTGTTTTACTAAAATTAATAAACAACATAAATATATATAAATAGTGTATTATATATATAAATATATAATAATATAATATTATTATTATATATATATGTATAATAATAATATATTTATATACTATTTATATATTTAATCCTTATATACCATACCATATATTTATCATCTACCAAAATTTTATTGAATAATGTTTTTATTTCAGTGATCTTGAAAAATTTGATATCAACAAATTAAGTGAGAATTATGACGATTACAAGTATGCTATGGAATTAACATCTGAAATTTTGCTTCTGGAAATTATTTACCGCCTAATTGTTTGTTTTTTTGAGGTATATGTCTTATTTATAAGCTTATATTATTTAAGGTTCCATTACGTAAATGGCTTTTAAATAATAAATAAATAACTTATCCATGATTTTCAATATTTGAACTTGGCATACTTTTTCAGGCATATTGTCTCAGTGGAGGTGTTGGTCGATTGGGAGGTATGACACCTGGTAAAGGTTTACTTGGTCTCCGAGTGATAACAGCCTCTGCAGTGATCCCTGTAGAAGGCCGTCCTAAAGAAACTGTTCTGCTTCACCCAGGCAGACCTCTCACTTTTACTGTGGCATTAGTCCGCTCTCTACTTAAAAATTTTCTTATATCCCTGCTGTTCCCACTATGCGTCATATTGTTTGTATTTCGTTTTAATCGTACAGGCTATGATCTGCTGTGTGGTGTCATAGTTGTCGAAGAAAACTTGTATCCACCAAGACGTCATGCACCATGAATATCTTCTGAACTATTGTGTGATTAAAAGATAGGTACAAATCATATATAAATACAAAATCTGCCAAGCAATTAAACAATCATATTAAGATTTAATAATTAAGCTACTTTGTGTCTAATGCCTGATATTAAAAGTTAAAAGCTTAATATGAGCTATACAGGTTTTTTTGGTTAGGAAAACATAAGAAAATGATACTACTTGCATTCTATAGGCCCAAATAAAACCAAAGATTCCATGGTTTACTATATCGCCTTAATTCTTTCATGTTTAAATTACTATGACAGCTATAAAATCTTATTACACCAAAATACAAAAAAAATAATGCAATATGGGAATATTATATAAACTGATGAAACAAAAATATTAAGCCCGTCTAATGTTTCTGATATTGTTATTTTTTGTCTTTTGTAAATATATTTTTATTTCAGTTAACAGTTATTTTATTAGCCTTTTTCAAGTGTGCAATGAATTTAAATTTTAAAGGAATACAAATTCATATCATTTAAATCAAAATAATTGTATATTCAGTAATTCATATGACTGAATAAAATTTTAAATATTTTTATTTTGTGTTAGTGTCTAAGTTATGGGGAAGGTCTTAAGATAGTTGTAGGATATGTTAGGTAAAACCAGCAACGAGCGCTCAATTACGACGAATACGCGTTGATGTTCCACCATGTACTTGAATATTCATCGAAATAGCTGATATTTTGTAGTACAAATTTTTTTATTTATTGGTTGATTCTTTATTAATTCTCAAAAACTATATGTTTCATATAAAATAAGAATAATTATTGTTTTTTATAATTTTCAGTCACAACTAAATGGTACACAAAAATGGAGTAAAATAATAAACTTTAAACATTTATTTCGGGGAATGTTGCTATTTCCGACGGTTATACTTTTAAAATTTTAATAATGATAATATAAGCTATAATGTGATTTACATTTCAGCACGAACAATCAAATGTTTCTAAAGCCTATGCAAAATTCTAGTGACAAAAAATTCTGTGAAAGAAAAAATAAAAAACTGATTTTGCCAAGAAATATTGAGAAATAGTCGCTCTTTTTGGGTATTGCCATTGAGGTAGGAGTATATACTATATCCTAAATTCTTATATTATATAATATAAGGATATATAGAAGTTTATACTAGCCAATGGGTAGTAATAAAAAAATTATAAACAATTTCATAATTAATGTTTTTTATGCCAAGATTGAACTTCCAATTGGAAAATGTCAATTATCAAAATAATTACTTTCAGTGTTTCATTTTACGTATTACAAATATAAACTAAATTAATGATTTATAAAATATTGAATAAAAAAGAGTATTATGTAAATATATTGATTATTTCAAAAACAATATTTTTATCCTCTTTAATGTTTTGATGATATGTTATTTTTCTACTACTTGAATGTAAAAATTTGCTGAGTTGGCTTTTGCGTAGAACGTCGTAGAAGGTAATGACATTTTAGTTTGTCGTAACGTGGCGGCGCTGCGCTCGTGTGCCGCAGGAGTGGCCTGCTGTCATTTAAATAGTTTTCTGTGATAAGAATTACTGTGAAATTATAGTTTAGCTAAATAATTAAATAAAATATATCACGATGTCGTCATCTGGTGAATTCAGTAATCCATTACGCAAGTTTAAATTGGTTTTTCTCGGTGAACAAAGTGGTAAGTTAAGGCAATTGTCTCATGAATCCTACATTTTAATACATAGTTTTTAGACTTACGACACGTACAATATTCGTCTAGATTTTATCGCATTACTGACCTATATTAAAGATTTACGGAATCAATGAGCAAGTTATAACACACAATATTTTCTAGTGTTTTTCTAGACACTTAGTAGAAAATGCTATGAGAAGAGTTCCAGGGAATGATGTACGAAATTCACACGGAATCTCTATGCTCTTTACTTATTGGACTGCATTGTATTTAGCAGTAATTAGAAAGTGAATTTAACTAAATGTGTTTTTCAGTGGGAAAAACTTCTTTGATCACAAGGTTCATGTATGATAGTTTCGACAACACATACCAGGTGAGTCATTAGCATCTAATTCATATTATTTAGTTGGTTTAGTTTAATTATTTAGTTTTGATTGGTGCTAAATTTCATTATTGTAGCTATATGTCACTAGGATTTCATTACATAAATACATTTGTTGTCTTATTAATCTAATATGAAAGTTTTTAACTATCTAATCTTTAACTTTTTTTTTAAAGTATGTATGAAAAACACATAGGAGACATTTTAACCATCTATTAATTAAAATATTTAAATACCTTGTTTAATTCTAAGTAACTTCATTATTTTGAAGAAAATTAATACGAAATTAATTTATAATTATTTTGGTATAGTACATTTATAGTTGTAATATAAATAGTAAACCACGAGATTTTCTACTAAAAGTACTCAATTTCCACAGGCTACAATTGGTATAGATTTCTTGTCAAAAACAATGTATTTGGAGGATCGTACAGTACGGCTGCAGCTGTGGGATACTGCAGGACAAGAAAGATTCCGCTCACTTATTCCTTCATATATCAGAGATTCTACCGTCGCTGTTGTTGTTTATGATATTACAAGTAAGTTATCTACCACATCACATTAAATAACTCTTCCATTAAAATGTTAATGTAAATGTAACAGCTTCCCTTCATTATAGTCTCAATGTACAATATTATGATATATAAAGTAAATATCTCAAAATATATATACATTATATTATTATATAGTATTTTATATATGCATTACTCATTTGGATCTGCATTTTTAATAGTTTTTTTGGGATGTAAAGTTAAAGTTGAGTCAAAATAGATGTTTTCTAGGAAAATAGTTTAAACCCTTGTATGTAAGTGTTACCGACATACTGCAATGAAATTTCTGCCAATTTTTTTTTTCTATGTCAAACTGATGGAATTTTAAATGAATATTGTAAATAAGGTATTTTCTTAAAACGTAACTTCTTTCCAGTTCCATTATTAAAGTCCTAACAAGATATATGTAATTTTATTGACTTATAACATTTTGCTTTCACATAATAAAAGAAGTTCAGACAGTGTTCCTTTTTTATGTAATAATTTACTAGAAAAAAGTCTCATTAAATATTAGAGTGGTATCTATTATTCTTCACGTGAATTTATTTACACTAAATATTTCTTAATAATTTTACAACCCACTTATTATATTATATTGCAAGTTAAAAAATTGAACAGGTTTATTGTATGATAATAATTGTGATGAAATTAAAAGCTTTGACATAAGTCAAAAGTAATAAGTAAATGACATAGAATAATAAATTAAATTTAACATAAAAATACTATAAAAATGCAAAAAAAATATTGCATAGCATGTCAACAGAGCAGGTGGGTCTACTCTCTGGTAATAAATCAACGCCGCTCATGGACAATCGCACCACAACCCGCGCTTTTTGGGGCAACCCGCTTTTGCGGGGTTTTACTCGGCTTGAGTGATATCTTCACTTACGAAACACAGAACAAGTACTGTTTCACACTGTTTTTCTGTGAGCCCATGGATCACTTTGGACGAGCCGGCTCCATTCGTCCATCAATATGCTTCTGTATGGCACTCCCACCTGTAACACAGTGTTTTCGGTACATAACTCTTTAACCTTATAAATGAAACATCGGATCAGCCAAAACGGTCGTTGACCTTATGTACCTATATCGTAGAGCGGAAATTCACACCACACGTCTTTGTTAGAACTTTTTCCATGGTATCACCGTTACTATTCATTTATTAGTTTATCTTCAATCATTGTCATGTTGATTTTTCATAACATTCAATTTAAAATGATGCCTAAGAATAATATATTAAAATTATTGTTATCTTTTGTGTTTTTGCCGCACATGTTATTATGATTAAGTACATATTATTTTTGTGATGTATTTAATCAATTCTAAGATATGTTCATAGATTATCGTAAATATTTTACGTTTATAAATGTATTACATTTGTGCATTTCAAAGGCACGATATGTTAATTCTTGTTTTTTTTATAAATACGAAATTTATACAATTTAATAGATAAAAATAAAAAAAAATCTAAATTACGTTTACTCAATAATGAGGATTAGTAAAGCGAAAAATGTTTGATGAAATTAATCTTATTTCATATAGGTATTTGGTTTAATTTGGTCAGTAACAGTAAACTAAAACAATACGACTTGCTTAACCATGTTTAGACAATGAGGGTGATTGCATCATAAATTATAAAATTCTTAACTCTCGGAGTCGTAATCGGGGTAATGTGGAAATGATTATTTCTGGTATTTTAATTATGTAGCTCTAGGTCAACTTCGCTAATTTACATTTAAATCGCACATTATGTTCGCTATATGTACGCCAGTGAAAGAATAAGAAAAGGTACAGTAATTATATTGATTTTGGTAGTATAGATTACATATTTTATCTTAAGTTATAAGTTTAAATATTACTATTTTTTCTATGAGTACAAGTGTCTTATTCTATTTTAAAAATACCTGGGAAATTCATATCATGGCTAATTCAGTCACATTTCTGTCAACTAATAACTGGTTTACGTGTCATTTAATTGGTTTTGAAACTCATTGGCTGTGTTTGGTGTCTATACAATCTGAGTAAAATTACATAGGTCATGTCTATATCGATTTTGTTTGCCGACGAAACGAAATTACCTTAAGCTTACAGGTTTCGGTCTGAGCCATTGAACGTATTTAGGTCACATTGATCGTTTCAAACGTCGGGATCTTTAAATATTTCTCAGAAAACACCTAGGTTGCTGTGACTCTGTGCTACATTTGAATTTACATGGGCAAAGTTGGAAAGGTTTCTTTTCAAGAAAAAAGTATATCACTGTACAGTTTTTCATAATTATGTCTTAATCATTTTGACTAATACTTGGAAAGCTTATTACTTAATAAATAGTAACTCTTAATAGATGACCAGTGTTTTCTTAAAATCCGCCATTGACTGTCTGCTGATAATATTATACGCCAATACGCGATGTCGTTTAATCGGTAAAAATATAACAAAGGTTGCAATATTCCACTGATGTTATAAATCTAGATTTCGCAAATGTAACAATAGCTTTAAAAAAGAAACTGAATAGTTTTGACAAAAATCCGATTTCAGAATTCGGTTGCATGACACGGCTGAAGCTGAAAGTAGAGCAACGGCCTCGTCACTGAGCATAATGAATTTACTATTTATCATTATTTTTTATCTTATCTCATTAATATGACAATAACCGTTGATTCACATGACAAGTATTTTAGACTTCGTTACCGAAATGGATAATATTTGTCAGGAGTTATCGTGGAATTCGTTTATCGGTAACTTTGTTCTTATATGATTATAATAATATATATGATTATAATAATATAACACAGATAGTAAATATTACGCTTATTGTGTCAAACTTATAAAAATTAAGATACTATCGTCATAGTTAAAATGCTCAATGGTCATGGACATTTCAGTTACGTTAGAAAAAAAACCAATGCGGCCTTCTTACGTCCTTAGTTCTGACGCATCAAACCGAAAACTTGTACGTTACATACTTTATATTTACTTTCAAATAACAGTTATCCGAGTAACAATCTCATTATTAAGTAATATTTATGTTTATGTATTCACCAGACGTATTGCAGACTTTCCAACATCTTAGTAATGAGACAGGCTATATTCTCAATTAGAATTCACTTATTAATTATGATTAATAATTCAGAATAGCTAGAACGATGTTTTTAGATCAGGTTCAGTTGGACTCGATTACGGAAACAAAGTATTTCATCATATTCTTTGGTAGAGCGTTTTCTCTGAGGCGGAGCGCGAAGTCAGATATATAGCTTGTTTTGTGCTAAAGAACGCGACAGACATTGTGATCGTCCATGCATCGGTTGTGTATGTAACCTCCATTCGTCTGGACAAAATAAATATTGGATCGGGGTGGCCTTGGGGAACACAGGGTTTGGGCTTGTCATAAATAAAATGATTGGCATTAGTGCGATTTAATATTGATTTTCTAATCTATTATTTAAATAATCGTATACAGCTATTATACTGTTGGGATGTTTTGTTAAAATAACTTTCTGATTTTAACAGTAGAGTTCAATCATATTAGTAGAGTTCATTTGAGAGCCTGGTAGCTTAATGGTTTAAAAAGTGTACCATGAAGTCAGAGGTATCAGCTTTAAATATATTTTATTATTTATTTATTCAATTATAATTTAATTTATAATATATTCGGTCTTTGGAAAGGCTTGACAGTGGCCGGGCGAGTGTCTTAATCCTGTCGCACCCGTGGGAGAGCCATGCTGAAGCATATGCTGAGGCACTAATTGGGTCGGCTCATCCGAAGTGATACAACGGGCTCACCGAATACTCAGCGCGAAACGGTACTTGTACTGTGTTTTGCAGCATGAGTGAGGTCATCGGAGACCCTTAGAAATGACGCTTAAGCGGCGTAAAAAGCCGGCAACACAACCAATGCGCGGATTGTGGCGCGGTTGTTCATGGGCGTAGGTGTTCTCT
>DWCF01006425.1:0-12428 GCA_018230265.1 Delias oraia
GAAGTAAAAGGGAAATGGGAACGACACCTACTAAATTTAAGATCATTGAGAAACATCACTTATGCCTCGAATATGTTCTTTTATAGCTGGCAGTTGAACTGGTGGGTTAACTGTGTGGATGGGAATCAGCGCCCATGGACAACCGCGGCGCAATCCACGCTTTTTGTTTGTGTTTTCTGTTTTATAAGACGCTTTAACGGAATATTTTCAAAACCCTCCGATATCCTCATTCACTCAGCGAAACAACAATTACAGTTTCACGCTGCTATCCTGTGAGACCGTGGTATAACTTCGGACGAGTCAGCCAATTAGTACGTCAGCGTACGCTTCAGCATGGCTCTCCCACTGTTTCTCTCTCTCTCTCATTGTTTTTTGTTTCCAGTATGAAAAGGATAGGTACATGCAGAATGGAATAGTGGCTTGGGGCATCGGGTGCGGCGAGGATCGTACGCCGGGTGTGTATGTAGATGTTGCCAACCTGCGGAATTGGATCGACGACAAAGTCGCCGGCAAGGGCATTGACCCGAGGATTTATACGTACTGAGATTAAATAGAAATTGCTGAATGTGTTTCATTTAATTATCTATACGATATATTTAGCGTAGCCTAATTTAATCACAAGAGTGCGATAGTAAATGCATCCGTGGGAAAGCGTTGAATCATATACTGACGCATCAACGTGACCGCCTTGGCCGAAGTGATACCACGGGCTCACAGAATACTCAGCGAGAAACGGTACTTATACTATGTTTCGCTGAGTGTGTGAGGACATCGGAGGCCCTTAAATGTGCCATTTAAGCGGCGTAAAAGCCGGCAACCAATGCGCGGAATGTGGTGCGATTGTTCATGGTCGGCGGTGTTCTCTTACCATATAGGAGACCCACCTGCTCCGTTGTCCGCTATAGCATTAAAATAAATATAACAGATGTAATACAGACTTACGGATGTAAAAAAAAATAATCATACCAATACCTAATAGGCCGGCACTGCACTCGACGCCAGAAAACGGATAGGGCTGCTCATGGGCGAACCGCTTATATCCTGCGTCCTATTTTCGTTGAAAAAGATATTTAAAATAGAACAATTCTTTCGTGAGATATGTTCTATGATGTCAGGATTTATACTATCAATTTAATTTGACTCTTACATAGAAATACTACAAAAAGAAAATATTTGTTTATTTTATTTTGGTTTTAGTCGCTCTCTTTATATATAAAGAAAACAAAAACCAGACTCTAGCTGTAAACTGTAACAAAAAAGATAAACTTTACCAAGTATTTACCATTAAATACAAATTGCGAAACATTCATCCAGGGATTCATACCCACGTTCATTTCAGAGGCGTGAACCACTAAGACACGGTGTTATATAAACTGGTAGTTAAATTTTTTTATTGTTTTCATAAAAAATAATTGTTCAAATTGAATAAATCTTACCAATTAATATGCATTCAGTCGTTGCTTTGATGGCTGACATGTTGTTTGTTAGTTTGGTGAGTTTATTTTTGTTTATTCTTTAGTTTCCGTGGGAGAGTCATGCTGAAGCATATGCAGACGCAATAATTTGGCTCGTCCGAATTGACACCACGGACTCACAGAATACCCTACGTGAAATGGTAGTTGTACTTGAAACGGTACTTCTAGTGTATTCTACTGACTGAATGAGAATATCGGAGGCACTTAAAAATTCCACTTAAGTGACGTAAAAAGCCGGCATCACAACCAATGCGCAGACTGTGGCGCGGTTGTCTATTCGTGGCGGTGTTCTCTTACCATATAGAAAACCCATAAAGTAATATTATTCTTATAATGACGCTATTTATTTTATTTCTGTAAAACACACTTATGTTTAATTAATTAAATACTAAATCTATTTCATAAAAATAAAAAAGTACTATATTTATATTAAAAAATATGTTAATTGTTTTTAAAGTTTACAAACATTGCTTTTTATTTATTTTATTCAACTTTAAGCTATACTTAAATTGTGACTTAATGTTAATAAATTATATATCATAACTATTTAAGCTACTACGAGGGTGTATTTCAAATACCAACTGTAAATATATAATTTATAAGATATAATTGAATGTACCTCTCGCTTAATTGCCGGCAACACAAACGCGGTCCATCTGAGGCTAAGTGTGTATGGGCGGTGTAACTATGCCTCCTGCCCTTCCTTATAAAAACATTAATAACTTAAAAAATAATTTTATTTTGTAATATATAAAAACATATATATTTCTTTATAAATAATGTTTTCAAATTTATATTTTAAATTGTGCTTATACATTTATATAAATCTAATAAAATATATATAATTAATGCATAATTATATATGAAATTATCTTATTATTATTTGTATGTTATAGCGGATAACGGAGCCGGTGCGTCTCCTATATGGTAAGAGAACACCGCCGCCCATCACCAACCGCGCCACAGACCGCGCATTGCTGTGTTGCCGGCATCTTACGCCGCTAAAGCGGCATTTTCAAGGATTTAAAAATAAAAACCAAAATTTATTATATCCAGAAATATAGAATTTTTTTTTAAACAGCTAATCTGCTTAACAACAACAAAAGCCGATCCAGGACTGAGCTTCGATTTCAATTATGCAGATGTAGGTATTCAAATAATCCTTTTTTTATTACAATTCATTATAATTAATTATATTAGTTGTATAGTATAACCGACATTGCCCTCCGTATTAGTAAGTTGAAGTGGCAGTGGGCTGGACACATCGCTCGACGAACCGACAACCGACGGGAAGAAAGGTTCTCGAGTGGCGACCGCGTACCGGGAAACGCAGAGTGGGGCGTCCCGACGCGATGTTAAGACGATCTCACGATTGTCTCAGACCACAGCTGGATCTAGATAGTAATAGGTGGGCGTCTTTGGGGGAGACCTATGTCCAACAGTGGAGTTAATAGGGTGATGATGATATTAGTAATGGAGCCTTCAGACGATTTAATGAGGCTCAAATAGGGCAAGAGGTCCTTCGCCAATGACACCTCAAGCCTTTGCAGAGCCACGAGTGCGTTGCCGGCCTTTTAGAAACATGTATACTATATGTACTGTATGCATGTACTATATGTACTATATGTACTGTATGCATTTGAAAGTTTCCAAGTTATAATGGTTTGGAAATTCCATAGCAAGCAGGTAATTTCACGGTGTGGGAATACGCGAAACAAAATGCCTGAACCACGCTCAGCTGTCACAATAAAAAACATGTAGAACTCATATTAATTTCCTAATACTCTTTTCTGTAGGCTAAAGATGACATATATTTCGATCAACCTATCAACATGATGTCGCCGAAGAAAATACCACATGAGAAGGTATATGTTTCTTATAGAATTTAAAAAAAAAAAATGAAAAATAAATTCTTAGATATATGCAAATGCGCGGACTGTTGCGCGGTTGTCCATGGGCGGAGGTGTTCTAGAACCATAAAACCCATCTGCTCCGTTGTCGTCTATTACCATAAAAACATATAGTCACTTGGGATTTGCGTGTTCGTAATATGTTAACAAATTATTGTTCCTACAACTTTATATTTATGAATATTATTGAAGAGTTTGTTTGATAAAACGTGCTAATCTCTGCAATTGCTGGTCCGATTTGAATAATTTTTCAGTGTTGTATGGTCCATTTATCGAGGAAGTCTATAAGGCTATATTTTGTTTTCAAAAATATAGGAATCTAACTAAAAATCCTATTATGTATTCTAAGGTGTGAAAAGTATTATTACGTTTAGTTTTTTACAAGGCGCTAATATAAGAATCGGCTGGTACGATTTCAGTGCTTTATATTTATTCGGAAATACCGTAACAGGCAACTGATTCCATATAACAGTGTTGCGTGGCACAAAGTGCCTTAAAATACGATAAGTTGTGGATCGACAAACATTGAGAGCTCACCCGTGGGAGAGCTATGCTGAAGCATTTGTGGACGCACTAACTGAGCCGGCTCGTGCGAAGTTCGGCACGAGCTCACAGAACACTCAGCATGAAACGGTGCTTGTATTGTTTTTTGCTGAGCGAGTGAGGATATCGGATGCTCTTAAAAATGCAGCTTAAGTGGCGACCAATGTGCGGAGTGTGGCGCGGTTGTGCATGCGGAGGTGCTTTCTTACAGGAGACCCACTTGCTCCGTTGTCCGCTATCCGTAGGTCGTAAGAGGTCAGGTTACTACCACTGTTAAAATGCTAAAGGACTTTTGTAAGATATTATTTTTTACCAGCTCGGTACGGCAAGTGGGACCACCGAACCAGACCCGTGGTCAGCCTTCGACTTCTCAAAGTTTGACGATTATCTGACGAAAACTGCTGAAAATACGGACAGCAATAGAGTGAAACGAAGTCCTAAGGTAATCAATTATAATTTGTATATAAAACACCATAAGAGTAAAAGAGCGTACACTTTAATAGCCGGCCACGCACTGCTGGGGGTGTCCATGGGCGGAGGACCGCTTGCCCTAGCGAGCCTCTTGCTCGTTTGCCGTCAGTGTTATAAAAAAGCGA
Source organism: Delias oraia (assembly GCA_018230265.1). Classification (NCBI taxonomy): domain Eukaryota; kingdom Metazoa; phylum Arthropoda; class Insecta; order Lepidoptera; family Pieridae; genus Delias; species Delias oraia. Next base: position 4,525 of record DWCF01006425.1, read on the forward strand.
CGTATAAAAGATTTTTAAATACATTTCTTTGTCTTTTTTTTATAGTTTTGCAGGCGAAAATTGTATGTTTTGTGTTAGATATGGAAGGAATATAATATAATAAAAATAACTTAATTAATTTTTAAGAACAGGTAAGAGTTAGCGAGGTCACTACCTCGCTACGTAATATCGTTTCTGTTTTTAATTAAAATAGATTAAAACAAATTAAAAAAAGCAATATGCATTTTTCTTTATTTTTTTCATTCTAATGCAGACAACAGAGCAGGTGGGTCTCCTATATGGTAAGATAAGACAGCTGCCCTTGAGCAATCGCGCCACAGTTTGCGCATTGTGTTTCCGGCTTTTTCGCTTCTAAAACGGTATTTTTAAGGGCCTCTGATATCCTCACTCAGAGAAACAGTAGAGGCACCGTTTCAAGTACAACTATTTCACGATCCGGTTCAATGAGTGCGTCCGCATATGCTTTAGCATGACTCTCTCACGGGTGAAAAATTTAATATGATATATAATTAATTAAAAGATAATTTTGAAAATAAAATACAATTCGAGTTCCAAATGTGGTATCTTCTTTTGGTATTAAGCAATGTGACACTTGTTGAATTGAAACGAGATCTACATTTTTGTTTTCAAGTGAGGTCGTAGATATTTTAAAAATAATCTGGACCACCGTTCAAACGAGATTTTGGATGCAAATAAGGCCCAAATTAAACTTGTAATGTGAAAATCAGCTGAAATGTTTGAATCAAATTACAAACAGAGAGAGGATTTAAAATGTTGAAGAATAAGAAAATATCAATTGAAACTATATTTTCAACAGAAAACTCGAAGATTTAACACACTCAACGGTCCGTCAATCCGCGAGCGGCCGAACCATTACGTCTACCCGGAGCCGGTTAAGGACCGGATATTGGAGTTCACCACGTCAACGAAAAAACCGGGTATCCTACCGGAAACAATGAACCCGGGTGTAATATTCCGCGTACGGATGTCCGATGCCATACTACGCATCAAACAGAGAATGTACGAAGACCCTGAACGGCATATAGAAGCGGATATAATATATACAAATCTGATTAAGAAAGTTGTTATGGACGAGATAACAAAATTTCATAATCTTTTATTAATGTACAAAACGGATAAGAGTATTAAGGAACATTTGGGCGAGTGTGGCGGGAGGATTTATAAATTTATCAGTTATATGACGATAAAAGTTCATATATATTGTCTGTTTGATGCATTGTGGATTGATGGGAATCCGTATGTCATTGGGGATGAATATTCCGTCACCCCAGTCGAAGTACCACCGATGCTGCAGTGCGATGCAGCCGAGTGTAACTCTGTTGTCTTTGTCGATTCTATCACAGAGCCTAAAGATATTGAGGAATAAATGATTCCATGTATTATGAGTTTTAATTTCCTCATCGGTGACCTAGTTGAGGCGATAACAAATTCCAGTTTTTTATCATCATCAGTCTATCAAGTCTACTGCTGGACAAAGGCCACACAAAGACGCCCACCTATTGCGATCTTGAGCGATCTGGATCCAGCGGTTGCCCGTGACATTTATGAGATCGTCTTTCCATCGCGTGGTGGAACGTCCCGCTCTACGACCTTTCTTCTCCTGTGTTTTATAGTAATAATTAATTTGATTATATTATTTATTAATTCGTAACTTAACGATTTAAAAAGTGTACCATGAAGCGAGTGGTATCGGGGTCGAATACCGGTCCGGACAAATTAAACGGTCTCTGGAAGAGCTTTACAGCATATGCTGAACAGCTATTGGGCCGGTTCGACCGAAGTGATACACTGAATACTCAGTGTGTTAGTTGTACTGTGTTTCGCAGTGTGAGTATATCGGAGGCCCTTAAAAATACCGCTTAAGTCGCGTTAAATGCCGAAAACACAACCAATGCACGGATTGTGGCGAATTGTACTTGGGCGGTGTTGTTCTCTTACCATATAGGACCCACTCTTACCTCTAACTTATAGAATAAAAAAATATTTACGTATCACAATCATTTGATGAGTCGTGATGTATTTACAACAGTAGTCAAAAAAACGCTTACGCTTACGCTATTTCTGCATCTCGACATTTTCTTCAATAACGTAACTTTTAGTTAGTATTAACACAATTTATTGTTATTACATCGCACGTAGAGCGTAGTCCAAAAAGTGTTAGAGTGGAGACCACGGACCGGCAAACGCAGCATGGGACGTCCACCCACAAGGTGGACAGACGACCTTGTAAAGGTCGCCGGAAGACGCTGGATGCAGGTCGCCTCCGAAAGGTATTCATGGAACTCCAAGGAGGAGGCCTATGGCCAGCAGTGGACGTCATACGGCTGAAATGATGATGATGATGATCTGTGGACTGAGCATACATCATTTCTTACAAATAGATTTCATTGCGATATATAAAGGTTTCTAGAATATTCTTGAAATATTAATTTTAATGTAATAAGAGATGTCATTCATAAAATTTGTGGTGTTTTTTTGATATCATAAATATTTTGTATGTCGTAGGTTAGAGAACGACAGAATGTTTAAGACTGTCTTATGAAAAGAAACGTTGTGAAAGGGAAAATATACAAATATATAATAATTATATAAACACTCGCCATTCACATTTATTATATTAAACATAGTTCTATGACAGATCCCCCATAACGCGTAGTTTTGTCGAATCAAACAATTACATTCCGTTACATAGAGGCATTAGTAACCATAGTATAATAATACCACCGGCTCTATAAGCAACTATTGTATTCCATGTCGTAATCTTTTCTGTTAGGTTAGGTTAGGTATCTCAGTTAATTTTATAAAAGCCTTTTTTCTACCTTAAATCCACCGTCAAGTTGTCGCCTGTCCATAAATTTAGTTACACCAAAAATTCACTGCTAATTTAAATTTAATCAAAGCTTAGAACTCAATATAAATCTGCTACTTTAAACTTAAAATTCCACTTCACTGTAGCTGCCAACTAACATGTTTCATATCCATTTTAATTATTTTTAAAACACTAAATCGGATTAGTTTGTCGCCGCATTAAATACTAACATGCTTTGGTTTGCATTGGCGCCAAATACCGAATAACACAAAATACTAAGCAATAGGATATAGATGTTTTTAAATGGCGGTGTAACCATGGCAACACAATTGTTTCTATCTCGCGCCAATTCTTGTCTATAATGGCAATAATAATGTTAAATTAATTAATGTGAAGCTTTTTATTAAAAAAGTATATTATCGTGGCAGAGCCATGCTGAGGCATATGCTGACGCACTAATTTTGCCGGTTCGTGCGAAGTAATAGAACGGGCTCACAGAATATTCAACGTGAAATGGTTATACTTGAAACGGTGTTTCTGCTTTTTCGCTGAGTTAGTGAGGATATCGAAGGCCCTTAGAAATACCGCTTAAGCTGTGTAAAACAATCAACGCGTGGACTGTGGCGTGGTTGTCCATGGGCAGTGGTGTTCTCTTACTATATTGGATATATATATGCTCCGTTGTCCGGTATAATATAAAAAAGAAAATTATAGTAGTAAAGTATTTAAGATATGAACATTATTTAATACATATATGGATTATTTATATTTATAATTTTAATGTACATTTTGAAAAAAATTAAAATTAAATTAAGTATAACATTAATTTATAAAATTTCTACATACCGTTAATATATATTTTTTGTAGTAAAGCGGATAAAGTAGCAGGTGGGTGTCTCATATAGTAACCGCGCAACAGTCTGCGCTTTGTTTGTGTTGCCGGCTTTTTACGCTACAAAAACGACATTTTTAGGGCCTCCGATATCCTCACTCACTCAGCCAAATTTTACGGTTTCCCGCTGAGTATTCTGTTAGCCCGTGTAATCATTTCGGATGAGCCGGCCCATTTGTGCGTCCGCATATGCTGCAGCATAGCTCTTGCGGGTGAAATACCAACCACGTAAATGTAAATTTGTTAATATTATATTATTAATTGAATTTTATTTCTTAAAGCGCCGTCGTAGCCATAACAGACGCAGGAGCCGGCAGAGAACCACCCAGGCCGGCATAGAAGATCATGATGTAAGTATATTTCACCATAAAGATGCCAGATTATATGTGTCGCATTCATCTGTTTGAATCCGCTCTTTGATAGAATGACTAGAGCGTTCATTGAATGACGACATTTAGTTGAATGACAAAAGACAGCTCGTCAAGTGGTTGAAAGTAACGTTCAACGTCTTGATTGAACGTCATTTAGCGTAGTCCTCGAATGAGATATAAGGCCGAAACATATTTCGGTTAGGTTAGGTATAATTAAATCCATGCTGTCACACTATTTTATTACGAAAAGATCACTTTAAAGTAAAATTAATCAAAAAATAACAACACAATACTATCAGCTGTGCGAGTTGACGCCATATTTGTTTTGGTGACTTAACGCCGCAGTGGGAAAAAAGAAATAAATTACAACCACTAGAATGATTAAACGTCCGCTCTGTTCAAAGGACTATGCTACAAACTGCTAACAAGTTGGTCGTTGAGTGACGCTTTTTCAGTTAACGTTCGGCCTGGTGGTTCAATTGCATGTCGTCATTCAATGAACGCGGTAAACCTTCAATATAAAACGGATCCAATCAGATGACTGCGACATACATACCACAGACAATATTCTCAACTTAGCCTAGAGATTTCGTACTAAAACCTTGGCTTGCTGGATTCTGAAACTGAAAGTGGCAAAATTGTGACCACTAAATTGTAAAAGATTGTAAATTGTAAAAAATTGTGATCATAGAAGCCAAAAAAAGAGTTAAAAGAACAGTTATTTTTACAATTTTCTCCCCAATTTTGACAGTTTTTAATCTCTTACCGTAATTTTATTTTCTATTCTTTAATAATATATACTCAGAAGAATAAAACAGGATGCCGATCGGTACAATTACATTATTACATATGAGGTCATATACGAACTCATAGATCGTAACAGGTGGGCGTCTTTTGGGGAGGTCTATGTTCAGCAGTGGACTTGATAGGCTGATGATGATGTTGATGATATGAGTTTACTAACTTAATAACTACACTTTACAATACAATTATTAGCGAATACAACATTACGAGAAGTGTACTAGAAGAGAAGTGTACAGCGTGAGAGCACGACGGTCGAAGAGGGTGAGCCAGGTAGTCGGCTGCTTATATGCTGACAAGGTCAGAGCGGCGTCGGAGGAAGGTTCCGATGTCTTCCAGATGGTTGCTAACAATATATATAAAATAAATTTTATATTACAAAAACATCGTGAAAGAGTAATACTAATAATTTTTTCCCATATTGTTGAGTTTATTATAACTGAGCGTTAGACATTACGTAATTTATCTCGTATAATAACAATTCGTTACAAAAGTTGATCGTAACAGATTACGTAATATTATTTCTTTTAATATAAAAAAATTACAAACAAAACTCTTTATCCATATGTTCTCTTTTTTTCCGTGAGTCATCATCATCATTTCAGCTGTAAGACGTCCACTGCTGAACACATCCCTCCCGGGGACTGGGGACCTGGTATTTTTGTTTGTCATTGTCATTTCGGGGGAGTGATCGCCATAATTGCCGATAATTATAATTGAATATGATTATTTAATTTAAGATAATCATAATTTCCTTGAGTAATTCTTGATTATTAAGATATTTTGCGACTTTTCAGATTTGGGTAACAGTTTTGTAACTGTTGCTTAAAAAGTCCCTTGGTTATATCAAAATGTTTTGGTAGGGACAGCTAAAACATTAAGGTGCGCTCTTAACGGAGGATAAATCTTCAATAATTGTGTTAGATGTAATATGATCACCCGCATTATCATCATCATTTCAGCCATAAGACGTCCACTGCTGGACATAGGCCTCTCGCTTGAACTTCCATGAATACCTGTCCGAGGCGACCTGCATCCAGCGTCTTTATAAGGTCATCTGTCCACCTTGTGGGTGGACGTCCCACGCTGGGTTTGCCGGTCCGTGTCCGAACGCCCTAAAATCATAGTAAATTTAAAAACCTTTGCAGAATGGAACAACAACAGTTCCAATAGCACGTCGTGCTGATGGCTGGGAATCTCAGCAGATTAAGAAGAGAAAGAAGAAGAAGAAGATGCCTAATCAAAATTATGACACATATGAACCACCAGCTAAGGTTGTTTATGTTCAATTTCTTACAAATTCAAGTAACGAATCAAAACAAAAATTCAAGTAGCAAAAAAAAAATTAACGAAATTAAATTAAATTAACCAATTATGTTACACGCACTCGTAAAAAAATATTTTTTTTATGTAAACATGGAGTCAAACGAGCAGGAGACTTGCCTAGCATACGCGGTCCAACCATGGACACTCCTAGCCCCACTAGGGGCTTTGTGTTAGCTCGACCGGGAATGCTTTACCGGCTTTTTAGTGATAGGTAGGTAGTGATAGGATTTAAGGTCCTTGAAGTCGTATTGGTGTAGAAATACCTCTGCACGAAGCTAGTTCCACAGACTTATTATAATAAAACTTAATTTTTCGAGTTTTCTTTACAGGAATTTGAATCAACGTTCATCGAAATGCCAAAGGATTTATATCAAGCCCATCTGAGACCCGGCGTGATATTCCGCATTCACATGTCTGAAGCCATTCTCAAGATGCAGTATAGGAAGTAAGATTTTATCCTTTTTTATTTAGTATAGCGAACAACGGTGCAGGTGGGTCTCCTAAATGGTAATAGAACGCCGCCAGCCATGGAAGAACCGCGTTACAGCCCGCGATTGGTTGTATTACTACCATTTCAAGCTGAGTATTCTGTGAGTCTGTGTTTATATAGCCTATTCCTCAGAATAATACAAACGCTATATAAAATATTGTATATAATGGCGCGAGGGCCTCAGAATTATTTTGAATTTTTTTACAGTATAGCGGAAAAAGGATCAGGTCCTATATGCTAAGAGAACTGCGCCGCTCGTGGAAAACCGCGCAAAAAACCGCGCATTGGTTGTGTTGCCGGCTTTTTACGTCACTTAAACGTCATTTTTAAGGGCCTCCGATTTCCTCACTCACTTAGCGAAACATAGTACAAGTACCGATTCACGTCGAGTATTCTATGAGCCCGTGGGTTCACTTCGGACGAGCCGGCCGAATTACTTCGTCCGCATATGCTTCTATATGAATGGGTATGACGTCAGTATAGCTGTCATCACGGTTATTTTTTCTTAACGGTGGAGTATCATGGAAATAAAACTTCACAAGTTCTTTCTTCTTTGTTTATTCGAAACATACATATACATATATACAGCGTATTCACTTTTCAATTACACTTGTACTTTGTAGCCGGACCAGGTTTTATTTATTTAATCATCGTGTACATGCAGACTTAAGGCAGGTGTGCGCGCGTCACTACTGGTTCCACGGCGAGATAGCGCGAACGCAGGTGCGCGTGCCTCGTCCTTATGTTTTGTTACATAGCGAGTCACAGCACCAATAAGTTGATAGCCTCCCTGGGACAAAAACAAATCACATGAAAGGGTTCTGTGTAGAGACCGCCCTAAAAACCACTGGAATCGGAGGCGAGGAACGAAATATGTCTCAAAGCCCACCCCGGTGAACTTCTGACAGGCAGCCCATGCGGCCAATGTTTCCGCGACGGCTCAAGTCAAGGTTCGTGTCTCGCAGGAGACGCTCTTGCGCTAGTCGCGGCACAAAACAAACTCTCGGCCAAAAGTCCGCGAAAAACTAGGCCTAATGCCAACTGCGTTTCTCATTTTAGAAAAAGTCAAAGCGCCGACGCGTGTGCGCGTAACTCATCTTTATTTGGTCGTGCCGATATCATCATCAGCCCATTCAAGTCCACTGCTGGACATAGGCCTCCCCTAAAGACGCTTGGTCATAGGGGGGTTATTTG
>DWCF01006426.1:0-12427 GCA_018230265.1 Delias oraia
TCGCTATTTTATGGTTACTCCTAGTAACATTAGTAGTAAGTAGTAGTAGTAAATTCTTGGACTTTTAAAATACTGAGATATTATTAAAAAATCTTATGTACAATGATATAAAAACATTTCCAAAAAAGGTTGCAAAGGGAAATAATAAGAGCCTTAATGACGGCGTAGTAATCAAGGACCAACAAAGGGACAAAGACTTCCGTAGACCGTGAATGTTCGTTTTATTTTGTTAAATGCACCTGCCAGGTGCTGACAGCTGGGAACTATTTAAACAAGAATATCATTTGTTATATATAGTTTAAAGAAAAGGTTCTGTGGAGTTTTGGCGCCAACGGCCATGTCTTGTTTTAAATGTATTTTAAAGTAAAATAATCCTTTAAACTTTGTTTATATTTTGGCTCGATTCTCTGTTATTATTTATGTATATAATTTTACTGACACTGAAAATTGTAATCGCTGATCAAAGAAGGTAAAATTTAAAAATAACGAATTTTAAAATCGGTGTATTTTCGAGATGTTATGTGTTTAATAATGAAATTTGAAACAAATTGTACCACAATGTAGACGTTGAAAATAATTTAATTCAATAAATCATGATTATTTTAATAAAACAAGAAATTAAACCATTTAAAAATAATACAAATTCATGGAATCTTTAAGAAAATCCTTTAAAACCTATATTATGAAGTATACTGTGTAGGATAAAAAAATTGTCCTTGGAAGTTTAGCGTTGTTATGACAACGAGATTGTCATATACTATATAAAATATAATTAGTTATAAAAAAACCTGTTTGGAAGGTATACTCTTAAATAAAATGGTGGTATTTTAAACATAAATTAAACCAGAATGTAGACACCAAAAAATATAATTTAATAAATCATGATTATTTTTTACAAAAACATGCAGAATTTCCACCACTTTAAAAATTATTACAAGTTCAGTAAATTATTCAGACAACCTTATAAAGGGCGCCGGAAGACGCTGGATGCAGGCCTCCGACAGGCATTCATAAAAGTCCAAGGGGGAGGCCTATGTCCAGCAGTGGACGTCTTACGGCTGAAATGATGATGATGATGATGACAAGTTCAGTGGACTTTTAAAAAAACTTTCAAAACGTATAATCTTAGGCTTGTTGGATTCCAGTTTTAGAATTAACAATAAGCGTTATCGTTACCGAATTTCGGATCTTAAATTTGAACAAATTTATAACATCATCTATATGCTGACATGCAAAATATCAAATTACGTAGCAGATATAAAAGCCTGCAACCCAAACTGCTCGAACTCTTAAATTACCTACTTTCTTCGTTATAGTAGCATTAAAAAAATATTGACATATATAATTTATCCTTTCTAAATGTTTTATTTTAATATATTTAGTGCTTTTATGATAATATTAAAAATTGTCAAATTAAAACTACCAGCAGTGAGCTTTTAGTAACAATAGCTCGGCCATTCACTGGCCTCTTAGAAACTAGTTGCATTATGTGTCGTCCAATTTATCTCGATCTCTTACCATTTATAACTTGGCTATCGGAGATCTTTGAATGTAACTTATGATCATTATAATGAAATGTAAGTAACCCTTTAACGTACAATAGTGTTTTTAGAATCATTTGTATTATATATATCTAAATGCTGCTTTTATTTATTTTTTGTAGCATATGCTAAAGCACTAATTAGGCCCAGTTGTTTGAAGTGATACTACGGACTCACAGAATACTCAGCGTACTTCTACGGTGTTTCGTTGAGTGAGTGAGGATATTGGTACGTTATCCTGCACTATAAGTTATACTTATGGAGGATCAATATTTTTTTACAAAAAGGGGGTTAGATAATTTATACACCCATGGACGGTTAGACTGCTAAGCCACAAGTGTGTTGTTGGCCTCTAAGTGGTTAAAACTATTTTTATTGTATATCAATTCAGCAGCCGGATCTCATTTATGGTAATAGATCACCAAAGCCTCAACCGCGACACAATATGTGCATAAGTTGTGCTGCCTTTTTTTAATACTACCTCGCATACTTAGCGAAAAAGTACAAGTACAATTACTATTTCACGCTAGTATTCTTTGAGTCTGTTGTATCATTTAATGAAACGGCCCGACTAATGCGTCATCAAAACTCCCTTGGGTAAGACAGTATTAGGCCGACCAGCTCTAAGACAGCATAATTCTAAATTTTATTAAAAAGTTCAAAACTATATAGAAACACAGCCCTACGCCAGGTTTGAAAGTGCTGGTTTCAACTTAAAATGGCGTTATTTTACGATGAATTCTCGGATTAGATATTGTGCTATGTAAAAGATATTTAATTGGGATTCCTGTTGGGACATTTATGGCTGAGAAATCATTTTTTATTCAAATATACTTTTACAACTAATCGGAGCTGGCTTTATAAGCACTGGTTGTGTTCGACAGATTTTTTATATCAAGTAATTCTTTGTACAAAATGGAGTTTTGACAGAAGACATCATTAAGTTTCGTATTTTTCCCTTATTTACCCTAAAAAAATAACCAATTTCAGGGATATTCTTTTAACAAATTACACCCATTGAGGTTGTTTCGCCGGTTCCTCTCAGTGGACTTAGATTGAAACCTGTTGTAGACTGATTTTGACGTGAAACTCAGTTAAATTTCATCATGGGTATAGTTAGAATTACTGATTTACGAACAATCTAACCATTTTGGCTAAAAAGTAGTATTCTGTTAGCCCGTGGTATCAATTTGGACTAGCCGGCCCAATAATTCAGTTAATTTTAAAATTATATTAATTATAAAAAGCATTAAAACACTTCCTGTCATTTGTTCAGTTTGCTAGGTCTATTTAAAAATAGCAAATCATTACACACGTTTAAAGAGGAAAAACATAATGAATCATTAAGAAGGTTCTCAGACGCAAAATAAATAAAGTCATATGCTAAGTTATAACTGGTTTATATCTAGACATTAATTAAAAGACTCGAAACACAGAGCTGATGTCTTATCCGTTCTGATAAGAATTTTAGATATATTTATAATTTTAATGACTTCATGCGAAACTCAAACGCAGATAATTCTGATATAATATATATAGTTTATAGAATTAGTCGCAGTGAATTAAAAGTTTGAGAGCACTGTAACTATGGTCTTTATGCCTACCATGAAGCGAGAGGTATGGGATTCGATCCCCATTCCAAATGCAAAATGTATAATTTATTCGATATTTGGAAGGGCTCGACAGTTGAGCGAGTTTCTTACAACCGTAATCCTTGGGTAAGATATTTCAACGCACTAATTGCGCCGGTTCATCTGAATTGATACCAACGTCTCACAAAATACCAGCGTGAAATAGTTCTTGTAATATTTCAATAGATGTAAATATCAGAGGATCTCAATTGAAATATATATCGCTTACGCGGCGTAAAACATCGACTATACAACCAAAGCACGGGTGGCGCGATTGTACATGGGCAGAAGTTATCTCTCGCTATAAAAGAGACCCGTATGTTCCGTTATCCGCTATACCATAAGAAAACTAGGCGTCTGCTGATATATATCCAAACCGATACAATTTAAAAACCTTAAAAAAATGAACCTATCCCTTAAAAGCCGACAACACATTCATCACAACTTGAGGCACGTTTGTCCTAGATGAGCCACTTTCCATTTGTCTCCCATTATATTTAAAAAAATGTTATAAGATATGTTTTGAATTAATTTTATGTATTTAAAACCAATTTTAACATTAATATAACATTTCTGCCATAGTTATTTCTCGGTTCTGTGTATAATGAATATTAATAGGTGTCAAAAAAATTTAATTGGTGGGAAACTAGAGTTTTAACGAATCATATAATTTATACACAGATCAATTAAGGAGAAAAAACTAGTGCTGGTTAAAGCAAGTTATGTGGTTTTTAAATATTTGATTTTTTATTCTATATTGAGGACGTATATTATATGGTAAGAGAACACCGCCGCCAATGAACAATCGCGCCACATTCCGCGCATTGGTTGTGTTGCCGCCTTTTTACGCCGATTAAGCGCCACTTTAAAGGGCCTCCGTCATCCACAATCACTCTGCGAAAGACAGTATAAATACCGTTCTTTTTACACGGTGAGAATTGGGTGAGCCGGCCCAATTAGTGCATCAGCATATGCTTCAGCATGGCTCTCCCACGGGTGAGACAGATACTCGCCCGGCCACTGTCAAGCTCTTCTAGAGACCGAATGAAATATAAATTAAATTATAATTGTTCGGACCGGAATTAAAATCAGATATCTCTCGCTTCATGGAACACTTTTAAACCCCAATACGAGGTTCTCAAAAAGAATATATACCTTTATTAAATATTTGTTAATACTTATAAAACAAGTAAAAACAGGTCAGTAATATAAATTTTAATTTATATGATTTTATATTAGGGTATAATGAAAGAAAAACCAAAAATATCAAAACAGTTCTAAATTGTTAAAAAAGGTCCAAATTTAAAGTGTATTTCTAACACTAGTTAGGTTTTCGGGAAAAAGCCTCTTCAGAAAATATAAGTTCAAAAGCTTGTCCGAAGTACCACGGGCTCACAGAATACTCAGCGTGAAACTGCTCCCGTCTTTCGGTGAGTAAGTGAACATATCGGGGGCTCTTGAAGTATACGGCGTAAGAGACATAACAAACAGAGCGCAGATTGTAGAACAGCTGTTGTCCATGGGCGGTCGTGATGTCTTATGATAGAGAAGGCCCGCCTGGTCCGTTGCCCATTATTAAAAAAAAATACGAACATAATTTTCAAGTCTTGTTGTAAGTTACCATCATAATCAAGATTATTTTTCTATAAATGTTTCTAAGGAAATTTAAAAATAGAATTTCTCAGCCTACTATGTATTCAGATCAACGGGTGAAACCTGTTACACTTGACATTTGCGGAAAGAGTTAGAATAAACACGGAGTACCGGTTCGACGAAAGTTTAAAAAACACATACAGGTTAATTCACTCGACGACAGGCAGCAGGCTTAAGTAAGATTAATAAAGGCTGTTCTTAAATTCACCCGCGAAGCCTACGTTTGTATATCATTTTATTCAACACGTAAATTTATTTTTTTATGATATAGTGGACAACTGAGCAACTATATAGGATATAGTAAGAGAACACCGCCGCTCATGGACTTCCACGACATAATTTGCTATTTAGTTGTGTTGTCGCCCTTTAACGCCGAATAATATACGTGAAATAGTAGTTGTATTTGGAACGGTACCTCTGCTGTCTTTCGCTGAGTGAGTGAGGATACCGGAGGCCCTTCAATATGCTGCTTAATGAGCGTAAAAAAGCGGCAACACAACCAAAGCGCGGAGTATGGCGCGGTTGTCCATGAGCGTTGGTATTCTCTTACTATATTGGAAACCCACCTGCCCCTTTGTCCGCTATACCATAACATAAAATAAAAATTAATTTCAAGGGTCTCCAATATCAATCAGAGACACATAGTACAGTAGAAGTAGTTTCACGCTGATATTCTACAAGCCCGTTGTATATCAGCTGTGCGTCACCATATGCTTCAGCGTGGCTCTCCCATAGGCCAATCACCTCTGCCGCCAGAGCGGTTGTCAGCTCTTTAGGATAAACATAAAATTCTCTTTTGAAATAAAATTAATCACTAAAGCACTTCTGTTTGTCCCACAGATAAAATTAATTGATTAAAAAAGACAACAAAAGAAGAAAGAGATCATTGAACCAATAAAAGCCGCCTTTATAATACTAGTCCGGTCTATAAATAGCGTTAGCCAAGTTTTATGTAGGCTGTTAATTTTTAACTTTACGCAAGGAATAAATTACTATAGTTTAACTGGCTGCGTAAATCAAATAAAAGTTATTTGTGAAAAATAAACTATTCAAAAGACCTCAAAGTACTTCAGATAGGCTTATAGGCTAGGTTGGTTTATTTTAATGATATAGCGGACAACGGAGATGGATGTCATATATGGTAAGAGAACACCGCCGCCCATGTACAACCGCGCCACAGGCCGCGCATTGGTTGTGTTGCCGGATTTTTTCTCACTCACTCAGCGAAACAGTAAAAGTACCGTTTCACGCTAAGTAAATTAATTCTAGTGCATTAGCATGGCTCTCCCATGGGTTTGACAGTATTTAGATATTCTCCCGGCCACTTGGTCAATCCGTTCCAAAGACTAAATAAATTATACTTATCCGGACCGGGATTCGAAACCGATACCTCTCGCTTCATGATAAACTTATAAAACCACAGATTAACAAGGATCTGTATTGGTCATTGGAAAGGCTTGACAGTCTCGTTGAGCTGTAAAGGTCACTCTGGCAAATAGCGAGTAGACATTCATATAAAAAATAGTTACCAGAGGCCCACTTGAAAGTCTTTCAAAGCCAGCAAAACTAGATCACAGGTTGCGATGCAGTTGTCCATGGGCGACAGTGATCTCTAACTATAAAACGTGCTTTGTTGCCCACTACACAATAAAAAAAATGTTTTTTTGGTCTTTGTAAAGGATTTAAGATTCCCATTTGCCATGAGATAATCTTCACACTGTCTTCTTCGTGGGAGAGCCATTATACACTTATTGTACCAGCTCATTTGTTACCACGGACTGACAGAATACAAGCAAGTACTTGTTCTCTTTAACCGAGTTACCGACAGCTCATATGGTAATATCGCTTAATCGCGTTTAAAGCCATCTACTAAAACAGATGAATTGGTTGTCCATGAGCGGAATGCTCTCTTACCATCAAAAGACCAGTAAATAATAAAAATATAACAGCCATTTTTGATTGTGTAATTGAAAAACAATATTCACTTATTAAAGCAGGAAAAGCAATATAGATTATTCCTTTTCCAAATTTTCCACTTACAATAATAGTTTCGCGGATCGTTGCACTGAATTGTGAATTCACAAATTCATCTTTTTATTGAATTTTTTTATGGTATTGCAGCCAACGGTGGGTTTTCTATATAAAGAGAATACGATCGCACTATGGACAACCACGCCACAATCCGCGTAATGGTTGTGTTGCAAGCTTTTTACGACGCTTAAGCCCTTATAGGGCCTATCCTCACATATCACGATATCCTCACATTCTCAGCGAAACACAGTAGAGGCATCGATTCAAGTACAACTACTACTTCACGCTGAGTATTCTTCGAGCCCTCCAGCATATCCTGACTTGGGCTGGCTCGTCCAAGTGATACCATGGATTCACAAAATACTCAACGTGAAATGGTAGTATTAGTTTAAAATGGTACTTCTACTGTATTTCACTGAGTAAGTGAGGTTTTCGGAGAACCTTAAAAATGCCGATTAAGCGGCGATAAAACAGAAACACAACAAGAGTGGACTATGACGTGGTTGTCCATAAGCGGCGGTGGTTTCTTATATAGGAGACCCAACTACTCCGTTGTCCGCTATACCATAAAAAATTAACTGCAAACCAGTTGCTGAGCGCAAATCTGGAAAAAATGTGCTATGTATAATTGAAAATATAGATTTGCAATGTTCGATAGATTTATTATCAACTGATGCATAAACTAACTGTATTACATAACGTTTAAGCATTTCTTATTTATATTCATCACATAATTTACATAATATTCTCAATGTTGCGTGAATGTGATACATTTATTTGCATACTTCAGTTGGTTTTTTGAGTACGCCCGCCGCACATGGACATACTTAGCCACGGTTGAGTTGCGAGTGCGTTGCCGGCCTTTTACAACGTGTCATCATTCTACATGCTATAGATTTTTTAATATTAGTGCAATTTAAAGGGGTATAAACTTGATTCTTCGGATAATTATTGTTATATCTAACGTAAAACAAGTTATAAAACTTTTTTGCTTTGTTTTTCGTGACACGATTTTAAATACGCAAATTTTCCAATGCCTTTTTTCTATAACAGACAATGGAGCAGGTGGATATCCTGTATGGTAAGAGAACACCGCCGTCCATGAACAACCACGCCACAGTCCGCGTAATGGTTGTGTTGCCAGCTTTTTACGCCGCTTAAGCGGCACTTTAATGTTAATAATATTAATAATATCCTATCTATTTTAATACTTTAAAATTTAACGTTTTATTAGAATTGAATAAACTTTGAAACAACGTGATCAAGTTTTGAACTATTGCCGAGTAAAACATTTTTTTTATTTTCAAAAAAGATAGGAATCCACATTAAAACTAGAACCCACAAGACAGACAGCGTTAGAAAGTTAGCCGGAAGACGCTGTCCCAAGGGGAGGCCTGTGGCCAGTAGTGAATGAATATGATGTAATAATCTTAATTTTTTTAGTTATAATAACTAAATACGCAATAATTTAACCCAAGGAGTAATATAATAGCCCAAAAAGACAACATATGTATGCTCGATCAAAATGATACCATGTCCGCCCAGAATACCAGCGTGAATACCAACTTTCTGAAGGTTCTTGATATTATTGGCAACAGAACCAAAGCGCGGATAGTGGCGCGGTTATCCTTGGACGGCAAAATTACAATAAAATTTATTTTTCCAATAAATAATTAATTCCAATTAAAAATTATTATTCCAATAAAAACATCTATATGAACAAAGTTATACGTGTTTTATTTTTTATTTAAATAAAATTATTATATAAATGAACTGAGAAAATTAAATTCTTCGTATTAACTAAGATAATTGAAACAATCACTCATATTATTCTTGAACCGTCGTTCCTAATAATACATGTTTTACAGTTAGAAATTTGAAAATTACTTACTTAGAAATATTTTCTAATAAATCATCTTTTTTAATTAAGCCAGATGTGAAATTAAAGGTCTTTAAATAGACCGGAACTTAAGATTTGGTCCGAAGCCATCATTAATTAAGACGGACCATGGATTTTACCGCTATTATTAATCAACTAAGACATAGTACCACGCTAAGTGAAACTATGAAATATTTAGGAATTTAAAACTTTCTGATACCGAAAAAATATTGTTTTGACAACGGATCAGATGGGCCTCCTATATGGTAAGAGAACATTGTTGCCCATGGACAACCACGCCACAGTCCGTGCTTTGGTTATTTAATATAGTAAATTTAAATATTTTGTTATTTTAATTATATTCTATTAATAATAGTCTTTATTAGGATAATGCTCAAGTGTAGCTATAATTAGAAAATCTATATAAAATTAGTTTTTCTAACGATTTTGCATCAATTGTTTATATCATATATAGAAGTATATAAAAAGTATATATATATATATATATATGTATTATTATATATGTTATTTACTCTAACTCAAGAACGGCTGAACTGATTTGTCTGAAAATTGGTAGAGAGGTAGCTAGAACCAGAAGGACTTGTTATCTGAATACAATATGTCCACGTATTGCTGAGAGTCGATAATTTTAATATGGCATAGTGGACAACGGAGGTGGGTATATGGTAAGAGAACGCCGCCCATCACCCACCGGGATATAGTCCATTCGTTGGTTGTGTTGCCGGTTTTTTACGCCATTTAAGCGGTATTTTAAGGACCTACTATGTCCTCACTCAACGAAACACAGTAGAAGAACCGTTTCAAATACAACTACCATTTCGCGTTGAGTATTCTGGGAGCCCGTGGTATCACTTTAAACGAGCCGGAACAATTGGTGCGTCAGCATGGCTCTCCCACGGCTGTATTAGACCTGGCAGACGCCACTAGTTTTAAATAATACGCTTAGGATTTTCGCGAACCGACTACGCAGAAAGGGGTACGACACCGCGGCCGGACACAAATCGGTCTTACTTTCGCGCCATGACCCTAATCTCGGCATTGAAGTGAACGAGGTCGTTGTACCACTCAATGATGTTTTGAATTTTAATACGTACTAGTTTATTTTGATCGATAAATGAAATCCATTTCGGTGACATCCATTGTGCGGCAATTCGATTGAAACTCACAATAGATCGACTATCGCTTTCATTCCTTAACCGATTATAAGTTGGAAATTGGAGACAATTAAGAAAAAATAAAAGAAATGTGAATGTCTCAAGAAATTTGTTATAAACCAGTAGGAGCGCCATGCTGAAGCATATTGCGTGAAACGGTACTAGTATTGTTTCGCTGTGTGAGTGAGGATATCGCAGGTTTTTGAAAATATACCGCTTAAGTTGCGTAAAAAGCCGTCTACGCAACTAAAGCGCGGATTGTGGTGCTGTTCCGATGTCCACTTTGCCATAAAATTGGTGTTTGTTGAAAATTTACGCTACCACATGAACAAGTCAATTTTATGTCTATTTTTTGGGTTAAAATGTGGTTTTTGTTGGTGGTTCTAAAATAGAATGTCCCGTAAATCGATGTCATGCTGGTAACACGTGATGGGCAGTTATACTTTATATAAAAAAAATTTAAGACATGTATTTTGAAATTAATGATGTATAAAAATAATTAGAGAAATTCGACACTCGTCAACGATTTTTTAAATCTAGTTACTTCAAATCTGTAGTTTTTAATCAATTTGTTTTGTGTTGCTATCCTGAATAATTCTTCTCAAAATCCTAGTCTCAAGATGAAAGACAACTGCCCTAGTTCAGAAAAAAATATTACTTGTTGCCTAAGTTTTGAAAATAATTATTTTGACGAATTTTAGTCAACTGTAGAAAAAAAATTCATGTTGTCCTGGAAAGTGACCTCATCAGGTCCGAACCGAGAGGATAATAGCATAAACTGAGATGGTAGGGTTCAGTATAAGGAAAGCAATAACAACCGCCACCGACGAATCCGGAAGCGAGGACCTAGCTACGTCGCCAGATTTACCCCGGTGAGCTTCCGACCGGCTGTTCAGGCGGTCCAAGACCCCGCGACGTCCCAAGACGAGGATCGTGTCTCACAGGAGTCGCCCTTGCGCTAGTGGCGAAAAAAGACCGTGTGAAGCTGAGATGGCTGAATGGCCGGCAGCAAAAAAAGTGACCTCAAAAGTTGGCGCAATGGCTTTCAAAATATTAAAAAAACTAAACCTTTATTTATGCGGGAAATATAAAATGTTCTTAAAAAGGTGATAAAGACCGGAATATTTGGACACATTTAGTTGGCTTTCATTGTCGAACATTAAGTGTGTAATTAAATTAAATTATGAAGATTTTTCTTTTAATGGATGTAATACTGAAAGTACAGTTATTACAAAGCGAAAATTCATATTTTTTATTACATAACGGGCTACGATGGATTACCACCGCCCATGGACAACTGCTCCACAATACGCTTCATTAGTATTACACCGCTTGAACAGAACTTACTCAGCGAAATCAGTGTTCCAGTCTGGTATCCTGTAAGCCTGTGTTATCACTACGGAGACGGCTCAATTACGGCACCATGGCTTCCCCACGGGTAAGGCATAATTAAGACACTCCTCCAGCCACTGTCAAGAGCTTCCATAAACTGAATAGATTTTATTCCCACCGAGACTTGATCCCCTAACTTCACGATAGCTTTACGACTTAAATGCTTTATGTAGAATTATAATAAATATCCGTAGACAATAACGAAGAAAACTGTAATACATACTTAACCTGTCTTGTTAGTCTGTCAATCCCACGTAATATAAAGTTTACCAAAAGTTTAATTGGATCGATGCGCTTACAGAGGTCAGCAAACTCTTTAATTAGAGCCTTCAATTTTTTATCCTTAGATGTGCTACACCTTGTATATAGGTTTTTGGATTTCCAACAAGTAATAATGCTGTCCTAAAAAGATTTATTTTATTTTATTTCTAATTTTATCTGTTTTTATTAAATATTAGTTTTTAATTATATAGCGGACAACGGAGAAGGTATCCTGTATCCATACAGGATACCTTCTGATGAGAACACCGCTGCCCCTGAACTACCGCGCCACAGTTCACGTTTTGGTTGTGTTGCCGGCTTTATACGCCGCTTAAACAGCACTTTTTAGGGCCTCCAATATTCTCACTCAATCTGCGAAACACAGTGCAAGTACCATTTTTTTACACACTCAGTATTCTGTGAATTCAGTTTTAATTTGACAATTCCAGGGATATAAGTCTGAAGATACAAGTTTTTAAGCAGACATGAAGCCAAAAAATAGAATTGTAAGCAAATTTTTTTTTTGAAAAGATTTAAAATGGAATTTTAGATGTTTTAAAAAGAATTATAATTAAAGACTTATTAACTATAAAACCATTATTTAAAAAATTAAATATTTATAGTATTTAAAGATAATTCTTTCAAAAAGAAAATAAAAATTTTATATAATAGAATAAGACGTATAAATTGAAAGGTTTTTTTAAAAATAAACTAGATAAAAAGTTTAAGTGTAAAGCGTAGTAATTTTGTAATTAAACTGACTCTTAAGACTCGGTGATCTTAAAAAAATAAACGTAGTGCTATTCTCTGTGGTTAAGTCGTATGCGAAACGGTGTAACATGGTTTGAATCCTGTGGCTTTAAA
>DWCF01006427.1:0-12425 GCA_018230265.1 Delias oraia
TTCCCGGTACGCGGTCGCCACTCGAGAACCTTTCTTCCCCATCGGTTGTCGGTTCGTCGAGCGATGTGGCCAGCCCTTGCCACTTCAGGTTACTAACACGGCGGGCAATGTCGGTTACTTTGGTTCGGCTGCGGATAACCTCATTTCTGGTTAAATCTCGCAGCGAGACTCCGAGCATTGATTGCCCTCTCCATAGCTCGCTGAGTGATTCTGAGCTTCTCCATTAGACAGCTTCTCCCTTAGACTGAATGTGTATACACATGCCAAAATATAATTTTTACAATTTTTGTTTGTCTGTTTGTTGCGGATTATCTCTAGAGCGGCTGAACCGATTTGGGAAAGACTTTCACTGGCTGATAGCTGATATAAAAAGAAGTAGAGATCTCTTTTATATAGTTGTACTAAAAAGGGGTTAGGTTATGATGGTATATGCTGCGTGAATGATATCCTTTCTCGAAATTTTAATTTTACAATAGTAGGGGATATCTTTAGTACAACGCCAGTCCGCTGTTACGTCACCATGACGTAACAGCGTACGTGATTTTCGAATTACGTATACAACAAAGTCGAAATTAATAACTATAGGTTCTCATTTTTACTTTTTTTAACGCGTTCAGATATATATATTTATCGCAAATTTTGAGCATACGGCCCTCGACTCCAGAAGGACTAAGTTAAACGTGTATATTCTATAGATTTAAAAAAAATTACAACCTAAAGATAATATCCCATGGAATGCGTCTTGGCATTTTTGTAATAATCAAAGTACTCTTGCGGTGAACGCGAATGCTTTTTAACAATTTCGTCTAACTGCATCATATCACCCCAGTCGGCCTGTAATAAAACAAAGACAGTCACACCCGGAGTGTCATGCTGAAGCAGCACTGGGCCGGCTCGTCCAAAGTTATACCACGGGTTCAGTGTGCTCAGCGAGAAACGATGCTGTGTGTTCGCTGAGTGACGATTTACCACCATTTAAGCATAAAACAAAACAGCCAAAATGCAGATTGTGGCGCAGTTGGGTATGGGCGTCGCTGGTCTCTTACCATATAGGAGACCCGCTCCGCTATACCATAAAAAAAAATATCAGACTTTTATATAGCAAGGCACTTGATGGTAAGATGTCACAGCCTAGAACAACCACGTCACATACTCGCTTTGGTTGTGATGCCGGCTTTTATATCGGAAGTATAACTTTGTGGGCTGTGTGGAACTCAGCAAAACATAGCTACCTACTACAACTTACTACACACTGGTTTTTTTGTGATGTATGAGAGGCTCGTAGCTAAATGGTTTTATGAGCCTACCATGAAGCGAGAAGTGTCGGGTTCGATCTCTGGTCCGAATTAATTTATTCGGTCTTAGGAAGGGCTTGACAGTGACCGGGAAAGTGTATTAACACTGTCACACCCGTGAGAGAGCCATGCCAAGGCACTAATTTTGCCTGCTCATTCGAAATGATACCACAAACTCACAGAATACCAGTATAAAATACTGTTTCGCTGAATGCGTAAGGATGTCTCATGGAAATACACCACTTAAGAATAAAAATCCGCCTACATAACCAAAGCTCTTGTGACATGATCTCTTACCGTAGAAGAGACCCACGTGCTCCGTGGCCTGCTATAGCTAAATATACTTACAAAATTCGGCAAGTAACGACGTTTATCACTGAATTTCTTCTGGTCCAGAACACTTATGAGATAAAGCCTCTCGATCCATGGCCATATCATGTAATCCAACATACCTGGCCGGTTGCCGCCAAAATATGATGTACCTACAGATAATACAATTTAATATACAATTTTTTAAAAAGGCTTATTGCTTGCTGGAATAACCAAAAGTATACACATCAGTACTGTTAGTTACAGCGTGGTGAACGCCCATGAAGCGAGAGGTATCGGGTTTGAATCCCGGTCCGGAAAATTATAAATTAAAATTTATACGGTGTCTGGAAGGGCTTGACAGTGGCCGGGTGAGTGTTTTAATACTGTCGCACCCGACAGAGCCATGCTGAAGCATACGCTGACGCACTAATTGAGCCGGCTCGTCTGAAGTGATACCGAGAGCTCACAGAATATTCAGCGCGAAATAGTAGTTGTACTTGAAAGAGGTACCACTTCTGTTTCGCTGAGTGAGGATATCGGAGTCTCTTAAAAATGCCGTGTAAGCGTGGCGCGGTTGGTGATGGGCGCCAGTGCTCTTTTACCATATAAGAGACCCACCTGCTCTTTTATTTTATTCTATTTTTTTTTACACCGCTAGAGGTAAACAGGAGGCACACCTAGGGCAAGCGGCCCATGGACCGCCCATGGACACTCCCTAATTAAATATTAATATACTTAGCTTACCTCTATTCGCCAGTTCCTTATCGAAGACATCCAAAGTATGAAGGATCTGATCTCCGCCAAACACGAAGTTCGTATCAAAGCATTCGAGACTGCCTTTTATTAACTGAAATTACCGAACATAATCCTATATATGATGATTTTTTTATAATATAGCGGACAACGGAGCAGGTGGGTGTCCTATATGGTAAGAGAACACCGCCGCCTAACCATGCCACAGTCCACGCGTGCTGTGTTGCTGGATTTTACGCCGCTTAAGCGGGCTATAAAGGCCTTACGATATCTTAACTCTCTCAGTGAAACAGTACAAGTACCGTTTCAGGCTGAGTATAAAGATTATTATTTGCGAACCTCGTAGCTGAGTGGTTTTATAAGTCTACCAAGAATCGGGTTCGAATCCCGGTCCAAACAAAAACATACAGTCTTGCCCAAATTCAAACTTGGTCTTGCGCTTGTGCGTGATCAAGACCGCTTAATTTTAGCAAGACCAAGGCTGACCGTGTGAGATTTGAGCAAGAACTGGACCAAGCCTGCAAGACTCGCGCGTCTTGCAGCTTTTTTTGGCAGTGAATTTTGGAGTTTCTCATTAAATCCTTAGACATTTATAAATCTGGTTGGTCTACTATGGCTCTCCTGATTCAAGCTCAAAATGTTCCTATTCCGATGGGTTTTTCTAAGATCTGAAGTAAACTTCAATAAATATAGTCTAATAGGTAATTGCAAGACTTGCAAGACTCTTTCTGCAAGACCAAGACCAAGACTGGGAGCGCAATACCAAGACTAAGCCAAGTCTTGCATTTGGGCAACACTATTTGGAAAGGCTTGACAGTGGCCATGAGTCTTAATATTGTCGCACCCGCGGGAGAGCTATATTAAAGTATATGTGCGCATTAATGGGTCGGCTCATCCGAATTGATACCACGGGCACACCAAGCGTGAAACGGCACTTGTACTGTGTTTCGCAGAGTGAGGATCTTGGAGGCCCTTCAAAATGCTGCTTCATTGGCGTTATAAGCCGTGAACACAGAAAGCGCGGAGTGTGGCGCGATTGTCAATGGTCAGCGGTGTTCGCCTACCACAGGAGACCCACCTGCTCCGTTGTACACTGTACAATATAAAACACTCACCTCATTAAATCTCTCAATCAACAATCTATCCTGTGCCTTCAAGAATGGTTGGCTGGAATGCAATTTGTTCCTTGGATACTTCTCATCCAAATAATCACAAATCACCACACTCTCAAATAAATACTTGTCTCCCTGTTCCTTGGATACTTCTAGTACGGGGATTTTATCTGTAAACATATTTTTGTAACAGCCAAGTAACTCCGTGGGAGAGCCATGCTGAAAAACCCTGACTCACAAATTGGGCTTGGCTCGTCCGAAGTACCGTCTCACAGAATATTCAACGTGAAATGGCACCTACGTCTACTGAGTTATCGCTCTTAGAAATTATACCGCTGAAGGTTCACAGGTCGGTATCGTACATATGTACGTCCACCTATCCTTGACCATGGGCGGCGGTGTTGTCTTACCATATAGGTAACCTACCTCCTCCGTTGCCTGCTATACTATAAAAATGTTATGAGATAAAAAATATAGGGCGTATGATCTTAATCGCGCTACAAACCACGCTTTGGTTGTGTCGCCAACTTTTACGCCGCTTCATCATCAGCCTATCAAGTCCACTGCTGGGCATAGGCCTCCCCCAAAGACGCCCACCCATTACGATCTTGAGCGATCGGATCCAGCGGTGTTCCGCGACCTTCGTGAGATCATCTTTCCATCGCGTGGCGGGACGTCCCACTCTGCGTTTTCCGGTACGCAGTCGCCACTCGAGAACTTTTCTGCGCCATCGGTTGTCGGTGCGTCCAGCGATGTGGCCAGCCCATGCCACTTCAACTTACTAACTTACGCCGCTTAAGAGGTATAATTTAGAGGGATATCCTCACTCACTCTGCGAAACACATTACAATTTCACGCTGTTTCTATGAGTAATCGGCATGCTTCTGGCACTGTTAAGACTGTTATAGTGGCCCATGTAGTCCCCGATGGGGAAGAAAGGTTCTCGAGTGGCGACCGCGTACCGGAAAGTGCAGAGTGGGACGTCCCGCCACGCGATGGAAAGACTATCTCACGAAGGTCGCTGGCAATCGCTGGGGATTTGTTTTGATCTGGCGGGAATTGTCTTTGGGGGAGGCCTATGTCCAGGAATGGACTTGAATAGGCCGATGATGATAGTGGCCCAATGTCATGCCCTTCCAAAGACCTAATAAATACATTTTTTATTTCGAACCGGAGATCGAACTCGATACCTCTCTTCGCAGTAGGCTTACAGTACTTAGCTACAAGGCTCTACTATACTAACACTTCTGATTTTTCTCCTTAAACCAGGTGGGCAGTGTCAACGGATCCAGTTTGTACACCTCATAATTGGCTTTCTTCGCTTCCAGAACTAGCAGCACTCGGTGGCCGTAGGGGTTCATGTCCACATGGTACAACCGAAGCTTATCACCTGTAAGGGCTGGCGGTGGGAGTGGACCTGGAACAACGGAAAGAGAATTACAATAAAAAGGATTTACTGTCCAAGGGAGAGGCCTATTTCCAGCAGTGGACGTCTTACGGCTGAAATGATAATGATGAAGCGACATTTAAAGGAGCCTCCGATATCCTCACACACTCTGCGAAACACAATACAAGTACCGTTTCACGCTGAGTATTCTGTGAGTCCGTGGTATCGCTTCGGATGAGCCGACCCTATTAGTACGTCAACAAATGCTTCAGCATGGCTCTCCCACTGGTGAAAATTAATCATGTTACTAAATCCAATGAGTGAAAGATTATACTTAAATATCTTTTGGGTTAAAAATAACTGACACACATAATTATAACCTAATTTTATTTTTATTGCTCAATTTATTCAATATCCCCGTGGTATAACGGTGTAAGCTATCGTGGTATGGGGATTGTTATTCCACTATGGAGATGTTTATTTTCCCCAATTTGTTTTCCGATTAAAGAGGAGCGGAAACGGTATGCAATAAGTAAGGCGTGCACGAGTGTCTTCTGAGCCGGTCAACTCCGGCGCTGAGAAGTGAGGCTGAAGCGCGGGGGGCCGCGACGCTTTCTCTTCATGGTACAAAGTACAGCGAGAACCTACCCTCAAAAACGACAGTGCTAACAGTAAAACAAGGCGGTGATTAATAATGTACGCCACAGTGGTGTATGGGTATTGGATTCGATCCCCGGTCTGAATGGTAATTTCAATTTGTTAATATAACTGTCTTTGGAAGGGTTTGAATGTGTCTAGTGTTGCCCAAATGCAAGACTAAGCCAGTCTTGGTCTTGCGCCAACACACCTAGTATTGGTCTTGGTCTTGCTATTGCGCTCCCAGTCTTGGTCTTGCTGTTGCAGCAAGGGTCTTGCAATTATCTATTAGACTATTGATTTATTAAAGTCTACTTAAGATCTTAGAAAAAGCTATCAGAATAGGAACATTTTGAGGTTTAACCAGGAGAGCCATAGTAAAGACCAACCAGATTTTTAAAATATGTTATACAGAATACTCAAGGTTGAACGGTAGTTTTTTTATAGTATAGAGGACGACGGTACAGATGGGTCTCCCATGGTAGGCGAAAACCTCCTCCGAGCAGCGCCACATTCCGCGCATTGGTTGTATTGCTGGCTTTTTACGCCGCTTAAGCGGCATTTTTTGGGTCTCCGATATCACTCACTTACTCAGCATAACACAGTACAAGTATCGTTTCACGCTAAGCATTCTGTGAGCCCGTCTCACTTCGGACAAGACGGCTCAATTAGTGCGTCCCAAGGGTGAGCCATGATACCTACACGATCCACTTGGACTACATTTCTTCAAACAATGGATACTTAATAATGCAAAATGATAACGCCATATAAAGATAATGTAATACGGTTTTTATTAACAGATAACAGTACCATATGCTAAACCCACATTAGATTCGGTGCGAATAAATTAAAAAACCCAACGACACACACGCTATCATATTGTATAAAAAAGCTGCCATGTCTTTGCGATAATATATTACCTGTTTTAAATTTATTTGTACCTGGAACACAGATGAACGTCTAAGTTTTTATCTGTCTGTATTAATATTAGGAATTGGTATTAACGACAAAAATATCCAAGCGGGATTTTGCCGGGATTTTGTGTTGCCGGGTTTTTTATGGTGTAACATAATGCGAGCAGGTCTCCTATATGATAAGAGAACACCGCCGCCCATTGACAACCAGGCCATAGTCCGCGCATTGGTTGTGTTGCCGGCTTGTTACGCCTTAAAGGAGCATTTTTTAAGAGCCACCGATATCCTCACTCACTCAGCGAAACACAGGAAAGGCACTGCTTCAAGTAGAACTAGTATTTCACGCTGAATATTCTGTAAGCCCGTAGCATTTCTTCGGACGAGTGACTAATAAGTGCATCCATCCTTCAGCGTGTGTCTCCCACGTGTGCTCGAGTTTGACAAATATTGACATACTTGTAATTAAAACCTCTGTGTTGATATCAGAATTGATAATCCTAAATAGCTCTATTGTCTATTATTATACGTGTCTGTCATAGTTCTGTATCATAATGCTATAGTTAAAATTATTAAAATATACTTATACCCTCTTAGTAATTAATTATTATATATATTGTAAGTCTCCTATATGGTAAGAGAACACTGCCGCCCATGGGCAACATGGCGCCACCGTCCGCGCATAGGTTGAGATGCCGACTTTTTACGCCACTTAAGCGGCATTTTTAAGGACCTTGGACGAACCGGCCTAATTAGTGCGTTAGCATATGCTTCAGCATGTTCCTCCCACGGGTGCGACAGTATTAAGACACTCGCCCGGCCACTGCCAAGCCAAATAAATTATAAATTATAATTGTCCTGACCGGGATTCAAACCCGATACCTCTCGCTTCATGATAGACATATTAAACCACTTAGCCACGAGGCTGTTAGAAATAATATGTAAATAAAACAATAAATCCTATTACTCTAATAAATTTACGTAAACAACTCTAAGCAATCAAACGCGTGTACCCTACAATGAAAAGGAAAAAAATAATACGTTTTATCTTTGAATAATTTATCTACAATCTTATAACAAAATTAAATAAATAATACATTTTTCATTCCATTTCTCTAATCTGAAGTATTTCGTAAAGAAAGCAATATGATTCAAAAAGGCCTAAATATAATTTTGGGCGTGTAAATATATATTCAACTTCTTACGGCTGATCTTTTTCGTAATTCCTACGAGTGCAAACCGACCATGACCTAGTAGACAATAATCGATCGTCAATTGTGTTAAGTTGCACGTATCGCATAATAAACGACATGGCATCATTGTTGAGCAGCTGTTTTTATTATAACAACACATATTCTTATATAATTCATAGTTTAAATAAAAATAAGTAAACTGTAAACATGTAGGTATTAAAATATTTGTTTTGTGCATGATTTTTTCACAATTATTCATCAATTATATGAAAAATCTATATATTAAACATGTATATCACTTACCGGCTGTTTTAAATTGATAATGTGACATTATTCACTTATTAACAATGCAAATAATTTTATAAATGCAATATAACACCGGAGAACTCGAACACACCGGCATAAATGTGGAAATAGCTACGTCACATTTAAATTAAGCGGTATGACATCATGGTAACCTGAATAAAAAAACCTACCAGTTTAAAGCGATATAAGCAGTGCGTTTAAATTGGTGCTATTAGAGGGCTATTTTTATTGGGCGGATTATACAGCAAGGACAAGGATCGAACGCATAGTTTCTTTCGCAATTGATACATAGTGTTGCAAGTATTGATAAAAAAAATAAGAATTAAAATGGAGTAAATTAATTTTGTAAATACAAATATTTTAATTTAATTATTCATAATTTCGTTACCATGAAATTAAAGAAAAAATCTTGTTTTTTTATGTTTCAAATTAATTAATATAAATTAAAAATATCTGATAAATGTCATTTTGATGTTGACATACTGTTAACATCAATTTTTTATTGCAAAATACGTATTGCGTGTAAACAACATTGCAAATATTTTATAAAATTTATAACTTTTATTTTGTGAGTGTATATATATTTAATTCAACAATTATGATAGAATTGTAATAATTTGGACATAGTAGTTATAATAATATAAGAATTATGATTTTGAGGAGAGATGAAGGAATCTATTTTACGTGATCAAACTAGTTTAAAATGTAAGTAAATAATCATTTAATGTTTTACTGTTTATGATGCAAAAATTTGTCTTAATTATTAAAATTTAAACTTTACGATGCACATCAGCCGTACAGAAACAGACAACGTAACAAGAAGTACTTATCATATTATCTCAAGGTTTAGTGCGATAAATATGTGTACCTACACTTTACAAATTTAAGTCGAAATAATAATTTTACAAGAACGTTATTAATATTATATTTTTGAATTGGATTCTACCTGTAAATTATGTAGCATATCTGTACTTAAATCAAATTCTTATATATATGTAATAGTATTTTTATAAAAATTAATATTTGAGTGTCAATAGAAAAGTTGTATTTTTAAAGTGGATTTGGCACAAATAAATTAAAATACATTGTATGTTAGTAATTTTACATTTTTAAAACCTTTTTAAATTGTAGATATTTGAATAATACCAGTAATCTAAAATGCCACACATTAAAAATTGTTTTAATTTTTTTTATATACATAATATTGTAAATACTATCTGTGGATAAGAGTAAAATACACTACCCAAATACACATAATTCTGATATGTTCTTTGCGACCATTCCACCAATGTTGTTTTCAAAGAGAAGTATAATGTAAAATAAAATATATTTTCATTTCAGATGGAAGAATTTGAAGTACCTCAAAAAGTACAAGTCAAAACGGAGGTGATAGAAATTTCTGATGAAGAGGATCCTCCACAAAAGTATATTTATTTTTAAATAACCAAATAAATAAATAATAGAATATTTACTTGATAATTACAATATAGAATACAAAATAAGATTATTTGTATATGTTTGTGTGAAAAAATTTAAATAAAATACTTGTTATTTACAGAAAGAAGCGAAAACGTACAGTACAAAAGAAACCCCAGGCCTGCCCCACATGTAACAAAGTCTTTCTAACTGGCTATGAATTAAGAAAACACAACAGGACACACACAGGCGAAAGGCCCTACATGTGTTCATTATGCGGGAAGACGTACACACAGCCAGGTCATTTGAGTATACACACATTATCACATACAGGTGTAAAGAACTTTAATTGTGTTGAATGTGGTGCAGCATTTTATAGGAAAGCAGATTTGGACAGACATGAAAAAATACATACTGGTATAAAACCGTACCAATGTGAAATATGTGCAAAGAGTTTTACACAAAAGAATAATATGTTGATGCATTATAAGACTCATGTTGGTGATAAGCCACATGAATGTGCTGTGTGCGGTAAACGGTTTATAACTAAGAGTAAATTGACTTTGCATTCCAGGAAACATGACAAGGACAAAAAGAGAAAAAATGATTATTTATAGTTATTAAATTTTAGTTATTTCTTGTGATTTTTATTGGGTTAAAGTCACTTAATGTTAAGAAGTATGTGTGGGGTGATGAAATCTGAAATATTTCATGTTTGTAATATAAACATGAATGTTTATATCCAGAGAGGTATTTTTTATGATATAGCGGGCAATGAAATATGTCTCCGCTATGGTTGGATGTCACCTCCGCCCATGGACAACAGAGTCATAATTCGCGCTTTTTGGTTGTGTTGCCGACTTTTTAAGCCACTTGAGCGGTTTAATTTCAAGGCACTCAGTTTTTCTCACCCTTTAAAACAGTATAGCATATATACATAAATTCTACATATTATTAATAAAATCAAATTTAATATGTATACTATATTATATATATATATATATATATAATATATTATACCTACCTATATGTATACCTTTTTGGTATTCTGTTTTCTACTTTTTTCTAAAGAAAAAGTACACATGTTACAATGAAGACTTTATTCTCTCCAATTTGAACATAAATAATTATAATCCTTAAAACTACGAGAGTAAACAGTACTTATAAAAACAACCTAATTTTCGAAAAATTGCTTCTTTCAAATTACGGACGAAATATTTAATTTGTCCTTTTGATATTTGAATTTAAAATACTTGCATAATTATTATAAATATTTAGTTGCAGTCTGTTCTCATGCACAGAAAATAACAGAAATTATTGGTATTATCTTAAATATTTTGGATTATATGAAAAAGATACCATATTAACAATAATATATACAATGTCACCTTCTAGTTAGGTAAAAGATTTTTTAAAACGTTTTATTTTCTTTGCTGCCACTTTAGCCAGATTTTTATCAGTTAAAAACGCTACGGATACATATAGCCAATTTGGTTGATGGCACAGACAATTGTCATAAACATTTTACATAATATACTCTTTTCAATTAACATAAGTTTGAATTATGTTTATTACAGTTGAACTGATTTAGTTTATTACATTGGCCTGTTTATAAAAGTAAAATAAAATTCCGCTTTTTAATTTATCTCTAAGCCTGAGCATGTAGATATAATTCTGTGTATTAAAAATTAAACACATAAAAAAAACTCCGTATTCTATCCATGTTGTCTGTGCCGGTGACATTTTAATCACATTTACATAAGAGCCTCCTTTTGTTTCCGTCTGACAATTTGCGCGCTAGCGTCCTGTATCGCTTCCCATAATTTAGCTTCCGATAAAATTTGGCGGGAAAGATCGTCGATGGCATTATCTGTGTCGTAGCCCATGTCGTCTTCAAACTGAAAAACAGTAAAAAATATATTCTAAAAGTGCTAAATTATTATTTAAATCGGAATTAAAAAGAACTGATGTATAAAAAGAGATATTTTGTCCATAATTTAACTATTATATACATACACGATAAGACATAATTGGTTACGCTTGGTAAGTATGATAAAATTGGTATAATTATAGGCTTTTTTTACCGTGCTACAAGTCGAAGGTAGAAAACGATTGAAGTCGGTACAGAATACAATTTGTATATATTTCATTAATATCTCGATTGAATATAAACACTGTTGAACTAAAATCTTTTATTTACAATGAGATAGTAATTTAGTTTTTTTATTAAATTTTAAAGAAATTAATAAATTTCGATAATGAATGATGTCATTGCCAATAAATACGTAATTTTTTAAAATATGTATTTTGGTTTTCTATTTCGTTTTAGCAAGCAACACGTCGGTGAAAGAGAGATAGAGTGTTTAAGAAATTATTCCAAGAGGTAGGTAAAGCAATGTTTATTCATTAAATTTCTTAAATAATATATAATACCTGTCTGGGCCTCATCATGTCCTGTAGTTTCAAACCGGGCGGAGTCAGCGACCTTTTGAGGCCACAACCTGAAAAAAATTCAAAATGTTTATATGTACTAATATAGTAAAATTTTTTGCTTGTTTTTATTCCGGACCGGGATTCGAACCCGATACCACACACATCATTGTAGACTTATTGAACCACATAGCTACGACGCTCTCCAAATTTTTCTTTAGAAATTATTACTAAAACGCCAATAATAGACAATGCCAGGGTATTTTCATGGGCGGCGGTGATTTCTTAACATAATCAGATCTCCTCCGTTAAATTTAAATAAGTCTGAAAATATTATTTGTTAAAAATTACCTGCAAATGTGTTACAAAAGGGTCTCTTCTTCAGCGCTATCATGTCATCTGTAATACGCGGGTCGAAGTTACTCGGAATCTGTGAAGTAGTTTAGTATCTTTTATAAAAAAAAGCTTTGGAATATTTTCACATTTGGTAGAAAAATAAATTAAAAATTACCAATAGTTGGTACTTAAACTAGTTATAATAATACTGACGTGCTACGGAAAAAGGGCACAACTAACACTTATTGTAAAAATGAGTTATATATATACAGTGTAAACTCTATATAACGACACTGAAGGGACTGTGCATTTTATAGCGTTATAAAGAGTTGTCGTTA
>DWCF01006428.1:0-12423 GCA_018230265.1 Delias oraia
GACACTTCACCGGAGGGTGGGCAGCAGCGCCCTTTCGAGTACAGCAGATGTTCTGCGATCACCAACCCGCCTGTCAATCGTGGTGATTAAGGCAAACAACTCCCCTATTTTGGGGGAGGCCTATGTCCAGCTGTGGACTTGAATGGGCTGATGATGATGATGATGATAGTTAAGTTAAAAGTTGTGTTAGTAGTAACATAATTAAAATTTAAATGCTTAGTAGAAAAATTCACAAATTAAAAGTAAATTTGATGGCACTGTTGAATACGTTTGATTGTGTGGGTGTGTATGTGTATAAATTCTAAGTAATACCAGCGTGTAATAGTGAGCTGTATTTCGCTAGTTGTCTCAGAGTCAGGCCTAATTTGTTACCGCAAGTGACTTAAAAAGCCGACAACTCAAACAAATATCGGATTGCCCATTTCTTATGGCCATAATAAAAACAGCTATTATTTTCTTTCAGTATATCTCTATGGTAATATCGCCATAAGCGTGACCAATAAATACTACACTTCTATAGAATCTTTCAACAAGGCCGGGTCGATGTTCCATTCGGCGAACACAAAGGGTTGTCTATGGTCATTAATTTTTGTCTCTTGGGTCACATGGCTCTTGTACGGATGCAGGCCCAAGTCCCCATGCAAAATTGTCCAAGTTGAAATCTGAGAATGAACGACTTCTTGTGCTAGGCGCGATGGCGACTGTCTCGGAGTCTCCTGAATGCTCTGCGGTACAGCAGCGATGTTCTCGGCCAATCTGGCGTTTATTTGGCGTAAAGGTGTTGGTAGTTTGTTTACTGAACCGGTTGTTTCAAATTTAGTCACCAACCGTTGGAGGGTAGACTTTGAAGACTATATATATTCTGATAAAAATTATTCTTATTCTTAAGAATATTTTCTTAAAAATTATTCTTATTCTTTTGAATTGTAGCAGATATTGTGCCAAAATCAAAATAAATCGAAATAGAATTTACATATTATTTTGTTCGGAAATTGTAAAATTGTATTGAAAATAAAAATTGTTTTGTTCCAGACGATTCAGTATTTTAGAATTGTGCTGTCGTAAACGCGCTGAGTTCGCAATATGAATTCTGCATTGATATTCTTGTGCGGTCTGCACAAGCAGTTGTCTCTACTTTTATTAAAATTTTATATTATTAAATTAGATTTCACATCTAAATAGAAATAAAAATAATTTTAAAATACTTTTTGGCTTTAGACTCCTAATTTTTTATTTTTCTTATAATACCTACATATTACAGAAATAAATTCATAAGTTTTTATTTTTAAAGTAGAAAGCCGACACCACAACTAAATCGTGTATCGTTGCGCGGTTTTCCTTGAGCGGCGGTGATCTCTTCATAAAATATACCTGCTTCGTTGTCTGCTATACCATTAAAAGGCATAAATACCTTATTAAAATCGTAATTACTTCATCCTACTCTCAAAATTAATGCCGTAGACCTAATTGATGCTACATAGGTTGCAGGAAGAGAATTCCAAAGCAATCATGGTAAAGGTAATCAAATCAATCTACGTTGTTCAAACAACACAGAACCACTCTGTCTTAGGATCAAATTATGCTTCGGACCGATTTAAACTTCAATGAACTGTTCTGTACTCCATTTATGCTAGCTCTAATTTTCTCCTAGCGTGATTTAGGTGCAGTCTTTCTTGATAAATAGAATGTACTAACTCAAATAAGTATATCCATGCTGAAGCATATGCTGACGCATTAATGAGGCCGTATTGACGGAGTAATACCTCGGCTTACAGAATATTAGCGTGAAATTATAGTGTGTTTTGTTGAGTGAGGATATCAGAGGATCTTGAAATTATAGTTCAAGCAGCATAAATATCCGGCAACACATAAAAAACGCAGTCCGTGTATGGCAGTAATCTCTAACACCACTGAATGGAGACCCACCTGCTCCGTTGTCCGCTATAGCATACAAAAATAAATTTAAAAATATAATATAATAATTATGTAATCAAATAACTCCTAGCTATATTAATAAAAAAAACTTTTTTAAAATAATAAATAAAAATACGCGTCGGATTGATAACTAGAGGTTGTGAAGGTTTATGAAGATCAATGAATAAAGTGAAATGGTAGTTGTACTTGAAACGGTGCTTCTGCTGTGTTGAGTGAGGATATCGGAGGCCCGTAAAAATGCCGCTTAAGTGGCGTAAAAAGCCGGCAACAAAACCGATACCCGAACTATGGCGCGGTTGTCTTTGGGCGGCGGCGTTCTCTTACCATACAGAAGACCCGTCTACTCCATTCTCCGCTATACCATAAATAAGCTATTTCAAATTTAATCCTTAGCTAAAAACTACACACTTTACTTGCTTATTTCTTAAAACAGGATTACTATAAAAATGTTAACTGACCGTTAACATTTAACGAGTGTTATTGATTACTCATTAACCAATAGTTATGAAAAATTGATTTGCTAATTTCAAACGGTCAAGGTTAAAATCTGACAGTAATTACTAAAAGTCGAATTAATAGAGTTTAATTGTATTTTGTTTATTGTTACAGACATTTCTTAATTTTAAAAGGAGGTTATTTTATTTTATCTACTCAATAAGTAACATTTGCTCACTTTCTTTTCACAGAAACACATTGAAATTTATTCCTACATCTTGAAGTTTGTTTTATCTAAGTGTCTCATAGAAACACTAAAATTTAGTATTTCTAAATGTAAACTTTGCCACGCTTAGCAATATCACTGTCTATCAACGGAATGTTATGTTGTTTTGATGGAGGCGCCATCTTGGAACATAATGGCCAGTGAAGAGTGCCAACAATTTATGGTTAATTCAATACTAAATATGGTTTATAATTTGTTTAAATCGATAAGTGTTATTAATAGACATTTATTGTCGTTTCTTTATTTTATAGCAATTTTGTTATTTATCAGTAATATTTACTATCTATTTCAGTTTATTCTTAAATACTGAAGTTGGTTTTATATATATTTTTTTATAGTTATAAGTTTCTTCTATTTAAGTATCAATCTATCTAATTAAAATTTATGTTAAATTAAACACTAAATAAAATATAATAAATTAAATAATTACTTGATATTATATAAATTAAATATAAATAAATAATATATAAATTATATTATGGCCTATGTCCAGCAGTGGACTTGTATAGGCTGTTTGCATTAAAAGGTTTTATTATTGTTTCTTTATTTTCAATTAAGATTGTTAGCATAATTTAAGTGGTGGTAATATTATTGTACTTACTCAAATAAATAAAATTTTCTTTAGTTTTAGAGAAAAAATTTAAGTTATTTCTACACCCTGAATTAAGTTTTTAAATAAGTGTGTTATATACAAAATATATTATACATATTTACATTTACATAGTTTTATACTAGAATAAAATTTGAATGCACTACTGGAGAAATTTTAATCTAGTGTTGTGTCGTTATTGCATAGATATTGCACAATGGGGAACCATTCCAAACTCAACTGGCATATCGATTTCACGAACTTTACTCAATAATTCTGTATATGAACATTTCGGAATAGCGGAAGTATATACAGCTTTAACGTGTAACGTGTCAACCATAATCAAAGTTAAATATCATTTAATTATAAGATTTAAAATTTAATTGATAATTGTGACCTAATTGAAACAATGATGATTTGATTAATATTGACACAATTTATTATTATTAAAATCCGATCAAGGATTTTAATTAGTATTAACTATATCTAACGACATTACATAATTATTTCATACCTATAAACAGATTAGACAAATGTGGAGAAGTCGTAGGTTGTCGGACGAGAAGAATTAATACCACTCTTTTTTAAAGAAAACAATATTCGGTTATACACGATGACACACAAAAATAGCTACGTTATTATAATTAGCACATCCGATTTTAATAATTAAAGAGAGACACTGCACCGAACACGATATTTTAAGCGCGATGCAAATGGATTATTTCCCGATCGTTCTCACGCACAAAAGAGCACGACATTGTGTCAGAGTGAAGATACTTCTAGAAAAACGCTCTTTGACCGATGTCTCTCTCACTTTTGACGTTTCTTGACTCTCTCGATACACCAAGTCACAGTATATATATACATTTTATGATTATTTTTAGTCGTCGTAATTAATGTTTGATGTCCATGGGCGGTAGTTATCTCTGACCATTAGAAATCCAACTTGTACTGTTGTCAGCTATATAATACCAAAAACACTAAAAGACTTCTATGAACCTACTTTACAATATTTTCAATTTAAATAAATTATTTTCAACCATCTTTGAAAAATGAAATTAAAAGCGGCTTAAGCTGTCAACACATCCAAAGCAGCTCATAGGCAAGCCATAGACAACCAAATGCATTCATTCAAGGTCATATTTTAATTTAAAATTTTTTTAATAAAACATTATTCCTTTATATAGCGTTGTTTATCTTACAAAGCAGAAAACTGAGCATGTGGGACTCCTATACGGTAAGAGAACACAGTTGCCCATGGACAATCGCAATACAATTCATACTTTGGTCGTGTTACCTTCTTTTTATGCTTACGCGGCAAAATTTCAACATCCTCCGATATCACTCACTCATCGAAACTCAGTACAAGTAACATTTCACGCTGAGTATTCTGTGAGCGTTTTGTCAACAAATCATGTCGCGGGATTCCCTGAAGGCTGAAGTGAATCTGTATAGAGGAAAAACTATTTCCACGGCTAATTGCTTTCCTCGACTCGACTTACCTCAACTCACTGAGAATATAGAACGAGTTTTTATTGATCGTTCGTACGGGATGGAAGCTGGTAAAGCCACTGATACTACAATGTTTTCAGTATATATTAGGAATCATATATTGAATGTAATTTGAAAAGACAAATCACTATTGTTTTATATCTATGAAAATAGCCCCACTCAAGAACATCCTCAGCAAGAGCTGAGCCACGGGTGCGTTGCCAGGCTTTTAGGGATTGATACGCTTTTTATTTAAGAGTTCCAAAGTCGTATTTAATTAGAAATACCTCTGCAAGCAGCTGATTCCACTGACTGGTGATGCGCGGCACTAAATACCTTAAAAAGCTCTCATTTGGAACAATTTACATTGAGTTTTGTACATTTTGAAGCCTGGTAGCTAAGTGGTTTTATGAGCCTGCAGCGACATGACTGGTATGTGGTTTGAATCCCATCCGAATACGAAAATTATATTTTTTTTCGGTCTTTGGAAGGGTTTAAAAGTGACCGAGCGAGTATCTTAATCCCTTCTGTCACACCTTGCTGATGCAGTAGCTGACACTCATCTGAAGTGATACCACGGGATCACAGAATGCCAGTGTGAAACGGTATTTCTACTGTGTTCCGCTGAGTGAGTGAGGATATCGGAGGCCTTTGAAATTATAACGGTTAAGCGGTGCAAAAATTTCAACATAACCAAAGCGAAGAATGTGGCACTGTTGTCCATGGGCGGTAGTGTTCTCTTACCATATATTAGATCCACATGTTGCATTGTCCGCTATCCTAAAATAAATTAACTGGTTTTGGAACGAGAAAACTTATTATAACAAAAATATCGCAATTTTACACAGTATGGACAAGCTTACTACATTTTTTCACATCATTATTTCCAGGAAAGCAAGTTTCAACATGTTCTTTTTAAAATTTCATTTTCCCGTTCCACGTCCCGTTCCGTTCATTTTAATTCGTTTTAATAAAGTTTAACTTTAATTTCCCATTAGGTGTATTGTTCGAATAAAACCATTCTTCTGATGAAGGAATTTTACATATTGGATCAACTGAACCTTATTATCTTCTTTAAATCCTACACGGATTGTGAAACAACTTTTTTATGCTGTACCGGACGACGGAGCAGGTGACGTAGGAGACATATGGTAAGAGATGGTCCTATATGGTAAGAGAACACTGCCGCCCATGAACAACCGCGCCACAGAGTGCGCTTTGGTTGTGTTACATTCTTTCTTCGCCGCTTTTTAGGCATTTTTAGAGCCTCCAATATCCTCCACTCAATCTGCGAAACACAGTACAAATACCATTTCACGCTGAGTATTCTTTGAGCTCGTGGTATTACTTCGGAAAAGCCGGCCAAATTAATGCGTCAGCGTATCAATCATTCAGCATGGCTCTCCCACAGGTGCGACATTATTAAGACACTCGCCCAGTCACTGTCAATCCCTTCCAGAGAAAAAATAAATTATATATTAAATTATAACTGTCCGGACTGGCATTCCAACCCGATATCTCTCGCTGCATGGAAATCTTTTAAAACCATTAAGCTACGAGGCTCTCATATACAAAAATGCCGCTTTAGTGGCGTTTGATCACTTGATGATCACTTGTCACGTGTTTTGTATTTTTTTGACAATTAACAGAGCTTTTTGTGTTATTTGTATACATATGAATGCAATTTATAATTTATTCGGCTTTGGAAGTATTAACAGTAGCTGGGCGTGTGTTAATACTTTCTCAGCCGTGGTAGAACCATATTGAAAAACGGAGATGTAATAATTATGCCGATGTAAAATCTTGGACTAGTAGGATACTCAGCGTGAAGCCGTACTTGTACTGTGTTTCATTGAATGAGTAAGGATATAGAAGGCCTTTAAATTACCGCTTAAGAAGCGTAAAATCCGGCAACACAAGCAAAGCGACGATTGTGGCATAGTTGTCCATGAGCGGCGGTGTTCTTTTACCATATAGGAGACCCGCCTGCTCTGTTGGCTGTTATAAAACAAATCTAACTACCAAGGAAGGCAAATTCTTGTAAAACGATTAATTATATCATATTTGCAATATCACGAATAACAATTGAAATAGTTACATTGTTAATGTATTGAGGTCTATAATTAAGTCTTTGGACCCGCACAACCCAATGAAGTTTGGGGCCTAGGATTAGATTGAAAGAACATAATTGGATTCGGTGGGTACACTAGTTACATACTGGAGTTTATAAAAAAGCGCACCTATTTGAAAGGTCGGCAACACACACAAAGCCGCTCGTTCACTTATCCTAGGTTTTTATTACATAGTTAACAACGTAGAAAACGGATCTCCTTAGTTGTAACGGAACACCGCTCGTGAATGACCGCGCCAGCTTTTTGATTGTGTTGCCGACTTTTAACTGTTTCATATTAAACTATATGAACTGTTTGCGTAAAACTTTTTTCAAAATTTTCAATAAAAGTTTAGAGTGGTAACAAAAGTTGTATGTAAGTAAGTAAATATTTATTTATCGCCATCTTTGTTCTCCTTGTTCGGATCGGGAAGAAAATATACCAAGCCCGCTTGACCTGCAAACATAAGAAGGATATTTTTCATCTCGATGTGACATAAAGTAATATTTCAAAACATAATATTCAAGAAGTTTTTAGTCGTAAAAGTATAAGCAGCTATAAAAGCAATAAGCAAGTAATTTTTACGATATACGGACAACAGAACAGGTGGGTCTCCTATATGGTAAGAGAAAACCACGGCCCATGGACAAACACGCCACAGTTCGCGCTTACTGTTTTGCCGGCTTCTTACGCCGATTAAATGGCATAATTTCACGGGTTTTATATATTATCACTCACTCAGCGAAACAGTAGAAGTACCGTTTCACCCTAAGTATTCTGTGAGAACGTGATATTACTTCGGACGAGCCCAACTTACAGTGGCCTCAATGAGTATTGATCCAGCTTGTCCAAAATGATACCACACGCTCACAGAACAGCAACAGCACTTCCACTGTGCTTCGCTGAGTGAGTGAGGTTATCGTCCTGTGAATGTAAACCGCGGCAAAAAGCAATATACTGTGATGCGGTTGTCCATGGTCGGTGATTTCTTAGCATAAAGGAGACCCACCGCCTCCGTTTTCCGCTTTAAGATGAAATAAAAACCCCGTTATACTTACATAACGAAGCAACTGACAGAGTTATGAACGGAGCCATGCATCCCAAATTTAATAGGACTGGGAATAAAATATTCCCCAAAAGTGATCCGATCCTTCCAACAATCATTATTATTGAAAATGTTAACGCTCTGAAAAGTAAACACCTCTATAATATAATAAAAGTGTAGGTACCCATGTGGACCGTCCTCCACTAAATTATATTAAAAAGTCCAGCAGCAGAATTCAATGACAGATTGCGGCTCGTTTTAATTTAACGATGGCGTTGTTTACAATCAAAAGAACTACCTATGTCGTTCTCTGCTATTGATACAAACATGGGCATTTTGTGTTGTGATACACCTCTCTGTGGAATTAGCTGCCATCGGAGATATTTCCAAACCAATAGGACTTGGGGACCTTCAAGAAAACAGCGTAGTATTCCTTAAAGGCCGGCAACGCAGCCGCGGCTCTGCAAGGGCTAGGGATGTCCATGGGCGAAGGACTGCTTGTAGGTGAGCCTGCTGCTCATATACCATTTTTATATAAAAAGTAGTTTTTACCTTAGCTTCGTTGGAAATATCCTAACAATTATATTAGACTGAAGCGACCCATATGCCTGCATGAACGCACTTATTGCTGATATTAAAATGGCGATTTGTATTGAAGAATTTGTGAAATATAAACCTGCGCCACATGCAGCACATGACAGTAGGACCACGAAGATTAATTGCCTATGCCCCGTCCAATGGACTAAAATGGTTGCCAGACCAACGAAGACAAGACTCGTCACACCCAGTACTACGGAGTTTATGTAAGTTTCAGAGCCACTGACATGCTGCAAATAATAGATTATACATTTATTTAAATGTTTTTTACAAGTTTTTTAAGTGGTTTTATAAGTCTAACATGAAACGATAGGTATCGGGTTCAAATCCTGGTCCGGACAATAATAATTTATTGGGTCTCTGGAAGGGCCCACCCGTAGGAGAACCATTTTGAAGCATACGCTAACGTTTTAAATTCAAATTCATAAGCATTTATTCAAATAGGCCTCATAAGGGACATTTTTGAAAGTCGATTTACAATTATTAGTAAAGCCACCATTGTTTCGGAAAATAAACCTCTACCAGATGAACAAACAAGAAACTCATTGTCATTTTTTTGTCGCCAAATTTATAATAGTTGGTTTGTTTATAGGGTATTGGCTACTTTAAAAAAAATCCAGTTTGTAAAAACACTTTCACTAATTGGACCGGCTCGTCGCAAATGATACCATAGGCTCACAGAATATTCAGCGTGAAACGGTGTTAGTACTCTTGTACTATGTTTCGCTTAGTGAGTGAGGATAACGGAGGTCATTAAAAATACCGCTTAAGCGACATAAAAAGCCGGCAATACAGCAAATGCAGGGACTGTTGTGCGGTTGTCCATGGGTGGCGGTATTTCCTTATGATATAAGAGATTCACCATCTCTATTGCCCACTATACCATGAAATACTACAAACAAATATTTAAATTACATTACAAAGAACAAACATTAAACTTGTTACATTTATTAAGGACAACATGCCACAGAGAGAAACTGTAAAGAAAATATATCTAAACAAATAAAATTACCGGTACACAGATACCCGACGTTTCTGTTTCATCAAAAGATGTTAAATTTTGTTTATTTCTATAGTTAATCATCTCACAGAACTGTGACGAATGCCCATGATCCTTGTAATAATGTTCTATGATTGTTGATATTTGCGGATACCACAGCCTCAGGCAAGTGTAACTAAAAGAAATTTAAATTTATTTTAAAAAATCTGAAATAAGTGTACAAAGATTTGTAAAAATACCGTATTTTTAAAAAGTTAAAAATTAAATTTGGGCTATGTGCCTTTTTCGGTTGGAAATCAGCGCCGCTCATGTTTAACCGCGCCAAAATCTGCGCTTTGGCTGTGTTGCCGCTTAAACAGTTAATTTAAAGCCCATATCTACACTCCCTCAATGAAATACCGTACAACTACTAATTCACGCTGGTATTCTGTAAGCCCGTAGTATTACTTCAAACAAGCCGGCTCAATTAATGCAGCAGTATATACTTCAGTATGGCTCTGTCATTGGTAAGATGGTGTTAAGACATTCATCCAGCCATTGTCTAACCCTTAAAAACCGAAGAAAATGATAAATATTAACACTTACGGAAGAGGATATCGAAAGCCCTTGAAATTACACCGGTTACTTGGCGAAAAGAGCCTCGTAGATAAATGGTTTAATAAGTCTATCGTGTAGCAAGAGGTATCGGCTTCTAATCCCGCTCCGGACAGTTATAATTTATTCGGTCCATGAAAGGGCTTGTCAGTACCCGGGCGAGTGTCTTAATGCTGTGCATCCGTGGAGGAGAAATGCTGAAGCATATATTAACGCACCAATTGGGTTTGCTCGTCCGAAATGATCCCATGGGCACACAGAATACTCAGCGTTAAACGGTACTTGTACCTTGTACTGTATTTCGCTTAGTGAGTGAGGATATCGGAGGTCCTTGAAAATGCCGCAAGTGGCCTAAAAAGCTTGCAACACATTCAAAGCATAAACTGTGGCGTATTTGTCCATGGGTGGCGGTGTTCTCTGATCATATAAGAGACCCACCTCATGTTTTCCCCTATACCATAAAAACTTTTAATTTTTTTATTGAAAGGCATGCCATGTGGAACATCGCGGCAAATAACACATGGGCACAATAAAAAAATATTACATACAGATAAGAACTACAGTTTTATATATATATACAGTATATACTCCATGTAACGTCCCTCGATATAACGACAAACCCCCTAAAGCGTCGAAATAAATTGGCTTTAGTTGGTTTAGCTTGTCTTCCATCCACCTTTTCTTCTCTCCATATCGACAACTCTTTATAACGCTATAAAATGCACAGTCCCTTCAGTGTCGTTATATAGAGATTACACTGTTATATATATATATACTATATATATATGTATAGTAAATATTTCTTACGTAGACAAACAAACGAACGTCATAGCACACAGCAACATTAGTCGGTAAATAACGACTTTATCAAAGAGATGTTTTACTTCAAACAAACTCTTAATCGTTTGATTTTTCAGATTTAATTTCTTATCGTCTTTCATTTTGTTTGGACGTACACATTTCAGCTGCTTTATCTGAAACAAATAATACAAAATTAAGATTTTCCAGACATAGGAGGATTACCTTGTAATTATTAAACTCATTATTAATAAGTGTATTATATTATAATAATACTAATATAATTATATAATTATATTTTTAACTGTATTACACACGGGTCAGGTTGCATGGGAGACCCATGCTGAAGCATATGCTGATGCACAAATTGTACCGCATCACAAATGCTATGCGTGACTTGTACAGTTTCGCAGAGTGAGTGAGGATATCGGCGGCCCTTGAAATTATACCGATAAAGGTGCGTGAAAATCCGGCCACACAATCAAAGCGCGTTTTGTGGCGCGGTTTTCAATTAGCGGTTATAATCATATAAGAGACCTGCCAGCTCCATCGCTCGGTATAACATAAAAGAGACGTGGTATATATGTACATCTATTTATGTATAAATTTTTATTCGGACCGGGGATCGAAACCGATACCTCTCATCTCGTGGCAGGCTTATAAGACCACAGCTACGAGGCTCTTTTGAACCGTTTAGGACATTTAGCCAAAATATGCGTGAGTATATCGATATTTGGCCCGCGCCCCACAGCTGTATGGAATCAGCTGCCTGAAGTAATATTTCTAAACCAAGACTTTCAAAAAAAGCAA
Source organism: Delias oraia (assembly GCA_018230265.1). Lineage (NCBI taxonomy): Eukaryota > Metazoa > Arthropoda > Insecta > Lepidoptera > Pieridae > Delias > Delias oraia. Next base: position 11,692 of record DWCF01006428.1, read on the forward strand.
CTTATCTTTCTCTTAGAAGTCGACAACGCACGCGCTGCTCTTCTAAGGTCTAGGGTATCCATCTTAAATTAAATATATAAAAATACGGGAAAAAAATTTCATACTTACAGGAAACGTATCCTTGTGATGGCCTGTATTTTCTTGATATATAAGTTTCAATACATCCAATGCCTTCTCATTTTGCCCCTCCGAGAGTAAAAACTTTGGACTCTCCGGCAACAAGTAATACATTATAAAAGCTAAGAGACTCCATATTGAACAAACGTAGAGGTAAATATTCCAAGATTGGATCTCTGAAAATATATAAATATTAATTTATTTATTGTATTAAAGAATGAAGTTTATTATAATTGTGGCAATGGGCCACATTTCACGTAGATCACATGACCGATAGAGCCGAAAAATGGTAAAATAGAGACCACAAGCAAGCGCAGCGTAGTACGTTCCCCGCAAGGTGGACAGACGACCTTACAAAGGCCACCGGAAGATGCTGGATGCAGGTCGCTTCCGGTATGTTGAAGGTATAAAGGGGAGGCCTATTTCAAACAGTGGACGTCCTATGCCTGAAATGATGGTAATTAAGAAGAGAAATTTACTCATCAAAAATCTATGTTTTAGATTTGCTGTTAAAATGATGTTTCATCATCCTCATCATGATCCTGATTGGGACGGTGTTCATGATGAACAGCGGCTCCGTGTACCTGATCCGTTTGGTAATCACGGTACATTGCG
>DWCF01006429.1:0-12422 GCA_018230265.1 Delias oraia
GACCAAGCGTCTTTAGGGGAGGCCTATGTCCAGCAGTGGACTTGAATGGGCTGATGATGATGATGATGATGATATATTTATAAAGGAAATGCACGCACTTACAAAAAAGTTCAGGTTTAAGGATGAGGCTCGGCTCCGCCGCGTCGTTGCGTAATCCTTTCTAGGCGTATTCAATTAGGCGCGGGCCTTTGCGGCTCGTTTCGTTTTAATTTCCATTCGCCTACGCATAGCCATGTCATTGACACTTTGATATGATCAAATTGAGTTTCCTCTATGTTGACATTCTCTAACACACGGCATAGTAGGCATTATATGAATGGTTTCTCTTGTCACTGTTCTCGGCTGTCTGCTTTTCTGAGAGTCTTAATGGCTGGGAAATGTAGGTCTGAGATTTTCTATTTAACCAAGTTTAAAGTGAAGAATGAAACGTTGCGACGGGCAAATGTTATTGCGAAAATTTGTGAAGATTGTTAAAAGGGGCCGTGTTAAGGGTTCAGTTTTAACCTATTTTAATTTGAACCGGAAACGGAACAACTTGACCCGTTCACACGTCTAGCAAAACGAATCTCCATACTTTGGAGCGGCGCCAGCGAACACTTGGAATTAAATTACGACGCCGAAAGGCTTATGAAAACTTGAAACTAATTTTAATACATTTTTTTGAGTGCTTTTTCGAAATTCACGTTTCCTTATTTCAATGCCGCCTGTATCTATACACGTGCGCGCGGTGTCCATTACAGAGATTCTTTCTCAAAGCATGCTGCGACGCGGACTACGGCGGTGTGGAATCAGCTGGCTGTAGAGATATTTCCAAACCAATCCGACTTAGGTGGCCTAAACTGAAAAGCGTCACTTTAAAAGAAATTCAAATGCATCTTTGACTAGCATTCAAACCACTTCGGCATTATCAGACCACGTCTATATTAAGAGGATAGCTTAAGAATCAGTTGCCTTGCTTAACTTCTTTTCAATATTCATTTCAGTTGAATTTTGCTTTTATGTATGCATTACGAAATAAAATTAACACAATGGCATACCTACAAGCAAATGAGGTGGATAGAACGGGCCTGTTTCACCCCAGAGAGCCGAAGTTGTCTCAGAGTCGGGTCCTCGCGGGAAATTGCAAGAGACGCGGGCCGCGTCTTATTGAAGCCATTACTAACACCCCGTTTTGACAGTTATTGCGTTGTTTAGCAGCAATAACATGAACGTTAAGGGTGATCAGGAGTCAAGCTGAAGACGGAATATTTAATTACAAGTGAGGGTATGTCACGGCAGCTCAAATGTTTATAGCGAAACACTTCGCGACGGCGCCCGTCGCTTTGGCTCGAGACGTTGAAAATTCATTTCGGAGCCTCAATTACGCAGATGTTCTGTTTAACTGAATTACAGTTATATACTAATTGAAAGGCCTCGAAAGGAACATTTTTTAATAATAATCACATTAAACAGAACATCTGTCACATATTCTGTCACTTTGAAGCTTAAACGTGGACCAAGTAATGTCATTAAGCCAGTAGGTCGCTGGATGAAGAGGCTGGCGACATATCACTATCTTTGACCACAGTGGGCAGTGCAGCGATTACACGCGGCGGGTAAATAAGAGCTGCCCTTTCAAGAAGCAGCAAATACTTAGTACGCGTTGGTTTGGACTAGATCGCGTACTCACAGAAACGCGACAGACCACCTAACCAGGCATCTGAGAGCATTGACAACGAAACTGGATCAAAGCGAGCAAGGGCAATAGTTCACTCACGTGGCTGTCACAGATCCTTTGCCGGGCCTTTGATTACGCCTTTTGCATTCATTTCGCATTTGTCCGCGGCCGAATTCAGTTTCCACAATCGATATTCCTATATTATTCGATATGAGCCTTTAATTCTGTAAGTCGAGGAGTTTTATCCTGACTTTCAAAAATACCGAAAAAGTGGTTATCAATTGCGGCTGACTTCAGCAAATGAGATGTCAACTCTCACTCATGTCACTCATTACCATTAAAATTGCAAGGAAAAAGCTGTCAAGCCGCAGTCCTCGTTACATTTGCCATACGTTGCGTTCCATAAGTTTTTCCACACGTTGCCGCATTCGAAAAGAATTTGGCACACTTTTGGTAGCACTGCTCAGCGACTTAGCTCCAGGCACAGCGAATAGACTTCGTAGAACATTCTCGACACTTCTACGGAGAACAGCTTTAGGCAACACACAGTGAAGGCCTTTTTATTTTATAACACAATTGGTATTTTGCAAATTTTTTATATTTGTCACTGCGAGATCCATTCAATGTTATGCTTGAAAGAATTATGAATCGGTGGTCAGATGAAGGGAGGCTTTGAAAAAGCTCGCGGACAGCATCAGAATACCTAAACAGCAAGCGCTTCGTCGGAGATGAATGGTTTAGTAATTTCTCGTTGCGAAGCCATTCCTCTGTAGCACTACGACAGGGCATAATTGATGCTTCTTTTAGCTCGACGGACCGATCATATGAGCCTGGAAGGCGCCGACGTTACTTTTACGTTCTATTGACTGATTGTCCTTTCATGAATATCCAGGACTATAGCCACGTTGGCATTTGAAATTTAACATTTAATAGCACATATATAAGATAAGAAACAAAAATAGATTCTCAGCCGTAAATCGTAATAACGCGAAGGCAAATCTATTAAAAATAAAGGCTCTAATCACGAGCAGGTATCAACTACAAGGGCTCAAAACTTGCACAACATGGCGTGTCAACACTTTCGGATAGGCTTTTAGCATTTGCAGATGAAACGATCAAGATCGCCATTAGCTGTCGGAATTCGGAGCTAACTTGTCTGTACCTGTCTAAGTACCTGTATTGTGTTCTATTGACTGGAGGCCCACTGAGTTCTACCGCTTTGGCGGCTTACAAAACTGGCGACGGCAATAAAGCGCGGCTTGATGTTCTCCATGGACGACATCGGCTCCCGCTTTTCGCTAGATATTAAGGCAAAATATTGGGTTGCACATAGATCACTATAATTTAAGTCCTTAAAGTTAAGTGTCTTGGACATAGGTAATTAAGAGAACACGAATGAATTGTCTCGCACCTAATAAAAAGCGAGGCAAACGTTGAATTCCGCCCCTCATTTAAATGAAGCAACACAACGCCTATTAAAACTCGGCTCAACTCGACAGGCCCGAAAGGCTCTGACGCTGAGCCATTAACCGCTGTCTGGCTCGTAGCGACGTTTTTGCTAATTCGAATCATGAAGGTGGAGGCGTGGGTGATGATTTGCAGATGTTTTCATTACTCTGTCATTTCATTCCAAGATGAGCCCTCACGCTAAGTCTGCAGGCTGTTTGGCAACCAGCCCTGTCCTGAGAACAGCCAAGGAGCTCAGCCGCCACTCTTTGGCTACGACCACGCTAACATTAACCAAATGAACGCAAACGAGCACGTCAGGTGTCGCAAAGCGACGACGTTGCCAACCCAGCCGCAACACAAATCTGCAACTTTAGACAACTGCGCCGAATTCGATGCGATTCAAACAACGGAAGCTCTTAGAGACTTGAACAGATAGTCATTGTCTCAATATTATCAAAATGCACTAGATGCGCATTCACGGTGCTCTCGGTTCATTCCCTCAATCTTAATCTAATAGAAAATCCTTGCTTTTCGTCAGTTGTTAATAAAGGAAACATAGCTAGGAAGCCTAACAATTGACACGTTGTAAGAAAACATGCAGTCATACAGCTTATACTTAGCAACCGATCGAGATCGCCAAAAGCTGGCCTCAAAGGCAGTTCCATCGCCGCGCTGTAAACGATATAAGCTCTATATACTATACTAATAACTGTAAGCTACTAGAAACTGCAGTGGCTTTTCATTATAATCATTTTATCATTGCAGGCAATCTTCAATTCATCCATATTAATATTGTTAGTTTGAAAGATATCAAACAAAGATACTATTTACGTCTTGAAGCTATTATATTGATGGCTGTGACGGTCGGCTACAAATAGCCCTTCCAAAAAAAATTAACGTCAGCACAAGCATTAATATAGGCGACGAATGGTTCTCAATCCGGTCATAATGGCCTCATATGGATAGAGGAGAATACCTCTGTTATAGGAGCGTTCTGCCACAATTCACTAATAATTTAGTACAGTTGGCCAACCAAAAAAAAAGATGTGTGCGTCTTTTGTGTCATGTGCTACACTTAAACACTGCTCATAATATTATTTGGAACAAGTGAACCTCGCCGGAACAGCTGCATTGGGTACCGCAAATCAGACCATATCAGTCTCAAGTTTTGTGAAAGAAAAAGTTGTCGAATCCTGCACGCAACTTCCCTTATTCTTTTACACGTTCATCTGGTGGGGAAAGGGAGGGGGAAGTCAAAGGTGTTATCTATATTTATTTATTTTTTGGAAGGGCTATTTGATGACGGCCATACAACCATCACAGCTTCACACGGTCTTTTGGGGCGAGCCGTGAATTGATTTTTAGCCGCGACTATCGTAAGGGCGTCTCCTGCGAGACAAGGACCTCAGTTTGGACCGTTGCGGGGGCATTGGCGCCTGAGCCGGCTGCTCAGGAAGCTCACCGGGGCGAGTCTTGCGACGTAGCTAGGTCCTCGCCTCCGTATCCGGCGAAGGCAGCTGTTATCGCGTTCCCCCTCGGGAGGCTGTCAGCTTCGTGTTAGCTATTGTGATGGGATCATCCAGATCGTGTCATATGCCTCTCCATTTCTCTCCGTTTATTCTATTTTTATAATTCTTACTCTAAGGTTCTATACACTTTCAAGTTAACAACCGTTTTCAAAGATTCAATGCAAACTAAAGTATTATAAAAATACAATTTTTTAGCATAAAACAAACACATAAGGCACATAAACGGTTTCGCAATAAAAAGTTGCATAGAATAAATTTTGGCGTGAGGGTGCTGGAACTATGCACCGCGAGCTATTGTCTCCAATGGTATCAATACGCAAATATTGTAAGAGCGTGCGAAATAGAGCTTTGTTAACCCTCCATCCGCCGACTCAGCACTTGGCTATAACGTGTCTTGCAACTTTTTGATGCGAATTATAATTCTCCTCAACAGCTGTTGTATATTGAAAACTTTTTGCTCAGATTGTCCGTCGAACTCAGAAGGGCTTACAACGCTCTCTTTGACAGGCCGCGACGAAGCGACGCAGGTACATCCGGTTGCGAAGTGGCTTCAAGGGGTTATAACTTACATATTCAATCAATCTCTTCGATGTTGATAAATGGATAATGTCACTGGCTTGATGGATGAGCGGATTCCCGGAATTGAGGTGCCAGTTTAGCCATTCCATTTATGCCGCCACGCACAGCGAAAGCCATAAGCCGGACCAGTGCTTCGTCTGCGATTTGTGAGAGATATAATAATGTTTTATCTAATGAAAAGAATCTTATAAAGTCATACCTAATACCATAAGCCATGGTTGAAGGGTGAACTAACGGGACATCACTGGTGCGTTTCAAACAAATCAAGTCAAATATACCTTATTTCACAAAGAACCAAATACGTGAATGTCACATATGAACTGATGAAAATACATTTAGAACTAGTGCAGATCGCTCGAGCGCCTCTTTCATCTAAACACTCAATAGTTCTGTAGTGAGCCGAAGTAATCATTTATTTGCACCCGATACTATGATACTACAAACGACTTAAATAGAGATTGTACTTGTCAGGATGTGTTCTTTAGGTTTAGAAGCAACCATTTGTCAGACACTTTGAAACAAACGCTCTTCGCTTATTAATTAGCGAAGAAGAGAGATGTTAAGTTCTGATCAAAAGTCTTTTTGAGATAAATAAAACAAATTAATTTGTTTCGCCCCGCTACGAGCCTTCTTGCCCAATATAAGGAAATTCAACAGTTTCGTCGAATATCATATATCGTCGTCAATATTTCTCTCCCTCAGTGATATTTACTCAAAAAAAATATTTCAAAGTGCTGTATATAAGCTTTCGTTAGAATTATGTGATGTTTCTATAAAAAAAACTAAGATATATAGAAATAAGGTAAGTTTTCGGCGAAAGGGAAGGGAACTCTCATCGGAAAGCTTAGAGGTTTCCCAAGTTGAGTTAACTTGTGAATAGTTGTTGTACGTTATAGTTATAGCAGCGTAAGTTGAATGTGTAATATATTAGCAAGTTGGTGATGCAGAGAGGATTACGCAGTTGCTGAAGTTCAATAAGATATAAGCGCGGGCACCTTCATCGATCTGCACTTGTACGTACAAGTTTTCTTAACAATAACTACGTCTGCATAGCTTTTTGATTTGGATTTTATATTTTCGAGTATACATATGTCTAATATAATGGTCATGCAAATCTGTGTAGCAAAAAGTTATTGCAATTAAATGACATGTTAGGTCGGCTAAAACGGAGCCTGGTAGCCTCCTCTAGAAATACTTAAATGTGTGAAATAAATTCGTTCATTCCGTTCGTTCAGTAGAGGTTTTAAAGAAGTGGCAATAAATTTGCAACTAGTGAGTCGCAGCATTTCCTAATTAAGAGAGCGTTGCTGAGAAAGGCCAGCAAAAAGTCCCGTTTCCCTTGAAACTCTTAGCAGCTGCTAATGAAGCGCTAATGAATGAGGCTCGCATTTGTACAATATTCTCAATGCTAACATTATGAGGAAGAGTAAAAACAAGACTGGTTACAAATGATTAAAAATGCCTCTATTTCCGTGAGCGTAACGCTTTACTTTGAGCTCGACGAAGCGCTCACTTTGTTGTCGATGAATTGCGGTCTTTGGCACACAATAGAACGCCTTGTTGCAGTCTACGCAGCGCCAGATGCTGGTGCATGACTGCAACCATGCACGACTGCATGACTGCGCCATCGTGTCATGTATTCTACTTTTAAAACAACTGTTTTATTACGATACTAATTAGCGAATTCTCAATTAGTGTGATCACTTTTCCAGCCTTTTACTTGAGGAGGCATGTTCTTGAGGCCAAACTATATGATCTTTCGATGGACGACTAACGCGTCACTTAGCTGGAAATTCATCTATTATAAGCTTGCTCTACTAAAGAATTTAGTTATTTGCTGCGATTGCCGCGAGTCTGCACGTGCGTGTCAAGGCAATCGGAGCAGAGTTCCATCTCGTTGCGGGTGCTCTTTATTCCAGCGATTCATAGCGTCGCAGCTTACCTACGTGTAGTTTCTGAAAAGTAATCATAAGTTACAGTTACAGCCGTGTTACTGCTCAGATACTGTGTCGAATATTAGACCTCGTTCACAACTTTTTTACAACCATCTTTTTGTTACAATGCCTGATAATCATTGCGAATGCGTTAGACTGATCCAATCAACCTAAAACAGTGAAGGGATTTTGCAAGCTCACTTAATCAATTCACCACGCTTACACGCTTGTGTGGGCGTGGGCAAGCATTACAATCAGTTTCGTTTTCAAGACGATAACAATAATTGTAACTCGCCGAAGTTGTGGCCCTTGACACGCTCCTCGCTCCAGCGGAATAGTTGCCGAATTGTTGGCCTTTCCTGCCCACAGCGGCGGAGGCCTCCGCTTCTTATATGATCCGGCTAATTTGCGGTATGTAACAACGAGTGAAGTTTGAATAGATTGAATCGATGCTCCGAGGGCTTGAATGCTGCGACGCCGCTGGCAGACACGCGTATGTGACCCTTCCTTCGACAATTTACTACCAGTTAAAGACTATTATAAGGTACTCTGGAAAACGCAGAGTGGGACGTCGCGCCACGCGATGGAAAGACGATCTCACGAAGGTCACGGGCAACCGCTGGACCCAGATCGCTCAAGATCGTAGTAGGTGGGCGTCTTTGGGGGAGGCCTATGTCCTGCAGTGGACTTGATAGGCTGATGATGATGACGATGATGATGATAAGGTGTACTGTGATGTAAGGTGGACTGTGATTAAGTTTCGAAAGACTTTTAAAGGCTCACTTGCATTTTAAGCTCGCTCAGCTTGTAGCAACTCGACGGAGACAATGAGACAGCCCAATGGGCGCATCTGCATGTGCTTCAGCACGGCTTTGACACGGCGACAGAATGAAAACACTCGCACAGCCGCTGTCACACCCTTCCACAGAACAAATAAAATTTACATAAATTCAATTATAAATTCCATTCAGATCTTGAGTCGACCCCGGTACCTATGACGTCACGCTAACTTAGAAAACCTCTTAAATGAGCTTTTCTTATGAAATGTTCGGGTACAATTATGTCCGCATGCCGCATCGATCAGTAAAATAGGAAACTTGAGCTACGGCAGGCGGTCAAGCTGCGAGCGTGCGTTGCCATTCGTCCTCGGCACAGCCAAGCGCTAGGACAGCTTAATCGCGTTCCGAACTGAAGCCACTAACTACGTCCATTTGGAACGAGGACTGAATTACGCCTCGCCAAAGAGCCGCCGCTCTTCTCCTCCGACGTCGACCCGGGCCGTTGGAATTTACTTCTTCAATAGTGTGTTCATCCAGTGCTTAGATGCTGTTAGCACGTCGTCGGTACTCGTGGTTCCATGAGAAGCACATAGGCAGCAGAGACTGGCAAATGTGAAGCACTTGGAAATTGCAATAATGTTTGTATTGTTGGCGGTGGCCGGGACTCGTTAGACGCGAAGCCCGAGACAAGTCTTGTAGAATATTTATACTCGGCAATATCACTTGGAAATTGCACGCACGCCTGGATTATCCTCGCTGCCTACTGTGACGTTGATATCTCTTTGTTGAGATTTGCTTTACACTTGCCATTTGTCCTAGCACGCGTTTTACACATTACAAATAACAAACTGTTACTCCGACGCCTCTGCAACCTGATCTGAAATCCATTCCTTCATCCTGATCTGAAATCCATTCCTATTTAGCAAAGGCGGTCTCGCATGATAATTAAGAGAATTAAAAACCTGTGACTATCACCAAGACGGTACAAGAAATAAATATATCCAGACCTACATAAATATGACTCATTTCAAAAAGTTCGTTGTATTCGTCTCTTCAATCGACAAATAAGTTGAAGCCTTATATTGAGAAAAGTCGATGAGCAGGTCGCGTTCTGCAAAGCCGACGAGTGACAAAGCCGACGGTGCGTCCGCTTGCCGATGCTAACGTAGAGCAATATTGCAGACACGCCGCAGAACAAAATAAAAACTCCGCTGGCTGAGCGCCTTGGGACGCCTTCAAAATGATTGGCGTTTAGAATGGATGCAATGTTTAGAATCGACTCCTCGACTGCATTACTACACTCTTAGTAACAATAATTATAATTTTGTGTCGAACCGTTTGAGTTCATAATTTGTTAATAATATTTTTTCATATACACTGTGTTAGCAAGACAACACTAAAACTACTTAATATAAAATAAAAGGAGCTTGGAGCCCAAGTGAGTCACGTTCCAGTGTTGTTCTGCCGGCATTCCACTCGTTACAGAAAGATGTATAGGAGGCTGTTTTTGCTGTTCTGTATTCGTTGAAAAATGAACTCTTTTTGCAATCTCATCAACCTGTGAAAACGACGAAAGCAGGACGTCATGCAATTTTATACGGATTTCGTATCAGTTGAATGAGCGATCTAAACGAACGTTTCGTTTTGCCAAATTTATTATCCTTATGGCGCACACACACATGCGGCGTAAGTTTAGTGTACGGGACTAGTTCGGCGTAATGGTCAACTTTACTGTGTAGCGGAGAACAGAGCTCGCGGGCCTTGCCGACGGTCTACGCCGCAAGCCACCCTGTGCTTTACTGTAGGTGGTGTGTCTGCTGAGGCATCACAGGTACGAAGCCCTTCGCCCAAATTTTTCTCATCGAGATAACATCAATGTGATGCAAATGCGAAATCTCTATTGAGATAACATTCCGCCTAGTGGAAGTCCTATGCCGTGGGGTCATTGACAACTAGAGGCCGGCGTGAGGAGAGAGCCTAACAATCAGTGCAGGCCGAGTGGACGCTCGCTGTGTACGACAGCCCTGGACAGCTCTCGACATCTCTTTGCTATTCGGTTGTTACCGCTCATCGCAATCATTGCTTTTTATTCAAAAAGCGCACCCGAAGGAAATGTTATAAATATTTCCTAAATTTAAAAGTGTTCATTACTGTGAGATTATAATTATTGTACAAGCGAAAAGTGCCTTTAATCCCTTTAATGAAATCCGTAGTGTTTTAAAACATCCTTGAAGTATCCAAATATGGCAGAGCTTTGAGTCGGCATCGTTACGGCCATGGAGCGAGAAGAATTCCATGTGGGCAGCATCCCTACGATCACTATCACAGGCAGGCTTAACACGATCGGCACAAAGGGACCGCTGCCGAGCGTCAACGGCACCACTGTGAGGGCTTTTTTGCTTTACGCTGCGGCCGAATCGCGCCTACCTGGCGCTTGCAGCTGGCTATTCCTTTATTTAGTTAGGTGAGCTTCCGCACGCGGCTCACGTATCAGTGCCAAACTACTGAGCGAGGATGCCAAACAACGTAACGAAGGGCGAGGAAACGCCGAACAGCCACCCTCTGTGAAGACGCCTAATTCGATTCGTCCTCTGCCGCAGTTACAGCAAGGCAAAACTTCTGACTGTCAGAAAAATAATAAAATATTTTAATATATTGTTAAAAGCAGACCTTCTTTCACAAAAGATTTTTTTCAAACCAAGACACTAAGTATTGGTGTATGGAAGGTATAATATCTACATAAAAGCAACAAGTGAGTGAAACTCTTTGAAGTGAATGATAAAGACATGTGGCAAAAGAATAAGTTAATATTGACTATGCTTCCAACCATCAATGGAATAGTAGGTGAATAAAAGTTTTCGTGGCTTTTCTTTCTAACAATAGAAAGCGAAAAGTTAGTCTGTGAGTTTGGAAGTTTTCCAGGACGAATTAACACAGATGCGCGTTACTACAAGTAAGAGTGTCTCGTTAATGGATTAACAGTTAAATAGAACTTGCTCTGCCGGGGCCGAAAGTCGTCGACCGGCGAGGCCCGCTCGCGAAAATCGCTTCTCGCAATCACATTGCGCCGCCGACGCCTCTTTGCAACATTCCAGACAATCCTCATTAGTCAGCAGCTGCATTTACATTATTTTCGATTTTGTATTGCTGTTACATTCCATTCACTCAGCGGAAGCATTTTTGCCACGGGCTATTGACGCAGTGGCCCAAAGCAAACGAATGAATCGATCGGATAATTGTTCAAGTGAGCGGGATGTGGCGCGCGTGCAGCGGCAGCGGAGGCCTCGTGCGGCGGCCAAGGCTGCCGGGGCACGAGCGGGACGAAGAGGCGAAGCGTCCGCCCTCTCAAATGTGCCGCAAATAATATAAAACTGAGTGGGATTTATTGTCTCTCATAATACTCTCATCCTTTGTGGGACGAGCGCGAGCCAAGGAACACGGATTGCTTTATCATTTTGGAATATTATTCAACCTTTAGTAAAATGTGATGTGGACTTTCTGGAAGCTTCCTTTATCCGAGCACACTGCGTGACGCTACGCTGTACTTTTTGAAAGTGAAAGAGCTTTTGGCGTTTTAATGTGTCCGGCGGATTTTATGTATTCAGTTACAGTTTTATACAACTACACTATGTTGGGAGCAGATCGATCGAAAGTGACCATAGTAAGTATTTTGACAGATGTAACCGTGATGAAGGTAGCTCGCAGAGGGAAGCAAACTAGAGCTTCCATGTGTATAGCGAGGCGTGTTGGGCTTGTTGGCAAACCTGCACTGGACCAACGGAAAGACACGTCTGCGCTTTGAAAGCCACTGAACTGCTGCATTCTTCAGGACGCCGTCTGCCGTAGGCATTTGCAAGGATCGCTCAGCTCTCGTTACAGCAACCTACTTTATGTAGTTATTCGTAGATTGAAGATTGATCATTTACGTGACAAATCAAACTAAATACGCTGACCTTAAATCCAATAAATAGGAATCTAGAAGGTAAGCGATGTTCATTGTGCTTCTGCTGCGAGTGAGTCGTGAATCCTTGCTAAACTCTGCTTCGCCCTGTAAGCAATGTCACAACGTTGCAGCCGTCCCTTTCACTCGAAGGCGCTTCAAATTTCTGTTCTATTGCCTGAAAATCCCATTTCATTTGAGGACTACTTGTAGACTAATACAGAAGTCTCGCTCAATGTCAAACTTGGACTCCCACAAAAACAGGTCTGCATCCCTGAAAGGGCGGTTCTTAAGCTTCCGCACTTTGCACTATGGAAAATGGTATTAAAACGGCGGCCTAAAAAACAATTTTAGAAAAAGTATTTTTTACATCTGTTTTTCAATTATATCTTATAGTTTAAAGATCAAACTAAATTATTTAAAAAGTTATTTGAAAAAGTTTCAAACATGATTTAAATCAATTGAAAACTAAAAAAGAATAACACCTTTTGAAAGTGAACGAAATAATTTTAGAGCCCAAAGTTAGACATAGAGTATAGTAAGGCTAGTTATGTC